>DWNE01010161.1:0-10484 GCA_018249875.1 Cecropterus toxeus
CAGTAGGATTTTCTCCTGTGTCGTGGGTGCCATGGACACACAAAGACGAATACACAAACACTCAGACCCAGAACAGACATCTAAACACATCATTCACATTTCTGTCTGCCCGGGGATCGAACCCGGGACCCACTGCGTGTCAGACCAGCATGGTGACCGCTCCGCCACGCGGTTCCTCAAGTGTGTTTAAAGACATGCTTACAAGAGGCGTTCCAGCCTAGTTTTTAGTTTTAATGCATGCGTGATCGACGTCTCAGGGTATCTGATCAGATAGGACTCTCAAACTAGTAACATCGTTAAAAACATTTCAACAAAAAACCCGACTGCTTAAAACGAACTCTTTGCTCATAAATATATTTAATTTACCATTTATATGTTTTTGTCAAAATACTCAAATAAATATCACAATATATACATTTTTAGATTGGTCTATTAACTAGCTTTCATTTGATATCCAAATCGTCCCTCCCTCCTCCTTTTACCTCTATTATCGGGTGCCATTGATTGTTTAAATTATATAGCCTATGTCACTCTACAAACTGAGACGATTCTAATGATATGTCATACGTCACAATCCGTCCAACAATTTGGACTGTAGCGCACGCCAAAGAAATGGACATACATACAAACATACATACATAAATATGTACATACGGTCGAAAAAAATTACCCTCTTTCTGTCGCATTCGGGTAAAAATAAATTGTAGTACGTTTACTAGGAAATTTCCAGAAAAAGCAAAAGAAGTGAATAATAAAAAGGTGTGTCGATAATGGAACTAATAATTGCAGTTACAAGTATTTCGGGCGTGCGCCACGTTCGTAGCGCGATGTTATTTGCATATTTTAATAATGTACGAGAGTTGTTTGTTATTTTTCCTGCAGAGGGCGTTAAAGGCGAATCATTGTTTTGATTGCTTTGAAGTACGATACTTTCTTGACGACCCGCGTGGCCGAGCGGTCACCATACCGTTCTGATACGCAATCGGTTCCGGGTTCGATCCCCGGCCAGACAGACATCTGAATGTTGAATTTAGATGTCGTTTCTGGGTCTGGGTGTTGCGTATTCGTCTTTGTGTGTGTGTCCATGGCACCCACGACACAGGAGAAAATTTGAGTGTGGGGCTATGAGTGTAGAAAGCGTGTGTTCTAGATATCTGTGTGTGGCCGTCTGCCACTAGGAATTTTATTATAGTGCTTTTATTGTCTGTATATATATCACATGCATTAAATTCATAGCTAACTTTCCTGTCCTACATGCCAAACGCATGCGGGTTGCGAAGTGCAGTGAGTTATTTAAGCGTAAGTCACGCATGCGCGCGTACAGCCGTGTGACAGGAAAACATTATAAGTGTAGGGTCAGGGTATAAGTGTAAGAAACGACATTTATCTATTTCATTATACTCGCCAAGTTTGGATGCATGAACATGAAATTTAAGTATATATCAAATTGGCACAAGTTCTGGAAAATTTTATTCAGCACTACACCTATAGCTTACAGGTGCTAGAAACTATGTAGTTCTACCGGGGAAGTACCACACCTATTTCTAGCATGAAGCAGTTCTTGCGTTTCGGTGGAAGGGTGTGGTTGTCGGCTCACTTTTATATGTGGCGAGCAACCCTTGTTCTATATAAAATTGTTTACATATGTCCATGGGCGGCAGTAACCACTCACCATCAGGTAGGCTGCTTGCTAATATGCTACTTTATATTTATAAAAAAAAAACTTAAATCATCGCTTATTTAAACAGTTGTCAAAGTAACTCACGATATGACGGTGTTGTATTTATTTAGTACCGATATTTTAACCTGTGTCGTGTGGTGTCGGTCTTGAATAGCAACACTCTCTTTGGAGGCGACTATGGGATAAATTCAGGAAATGGGTAGCAGCGTTTTTCAGTGTAAAATGAATATCACAATGGCCGCCGACACGCATGTCAGGCGTGATAAATATTAACAAAAAATGCCCATTAGAGACGGCCTATCCAGAGGTCCTAAATAGCCTGATAGATGGCTGAATAGAATAATATCGACTCAGTTGACAAATCTTGATTAGGTCTAAAACGGAAATGGATTAACGAAAGTGTTAGATGAATGGTTTAACAATTTTCCTTACAATCTTTTCTGGATTATTGTAGAAAGTAAATAGCTCCGACTGAGTGTCATACACTAAATTTCGGGAAGTTAAGTGCCAAAATAATGACGCTCACAGCAACTTTACGTGTTCCGAAAGGGTTAAGCCTGAAAATTTCCGTATTTCTTTTTTTGGGAAATGAATAGTACGTGCGGAAACCGGCACCTGTAATGTAAACAGCGACCCTTGGGCGGGTGCACAATAAAAGGAACTTTTCGACTTTAGTGCGCCATTTTAGTGGAACTATCTGTGAATATTTTAATGGTTTTGGAGTTGACTGTGTTTAAACAAAGGAAGGTTATTAATTTTCGTATTTCGCGCAGTTTTGTTTCATTAAAAAAATACTTAATGCCATTCTCGTGACAGAAACCTTTGGTTTGTATTGAAATGAAACGAAATGAAATGAAATGTCTTTATTTTGCATACACCTACGGGGGCACTTACAAATTGTGTGTTACAATATTTTTTTCTTACACTACTACCGAATCAGAACACGACCACAACTGAGAAGATCCGGCAAGAAACTCAGCGGGTTTGTCTTTTTTGTTTGTATAATACCCTTTTTTCTTTATTTTTTTTAACAATTTATTTTTTACATTGCAATAAAAATAGCTCCAGTAAATATTACATGTATGCTATGTAGAGTTTTTAACAGCCTCCGAATTAGAGTTTTATTACGTTAAACAGGAATTAGAGTTTTAACGAGACTTACGAACGAAACCTAAATAAGAATTAGAATTGCACTAAAATTATATTGGCTTTGTAATAAACAATTGATTTTTTGCTTTTTTTACACAGACGAACCCAAAGAACGAAGTAACTGAACAATAAAACTAAATGAAACGCCGCGCCGTAGCCGTATTTCTCTGGAAGAAAATTATTTCTTTGGGTCAAGATCCGAGCCAGCGGCACTCAATCTTTTAATCTCCCTAGCGATTTTCATAAGGACTATGCCTTCGTTGAGACATACTTGTTCAAATATGTTACATCTTTCTTGTGTTTGTTACATATTTAACGTAATGGTTTCACCATTTCAATTGTTTTTTCAAATTATCTATTTCATTCTTTTCTTTCTTTTGATAAACTATTCGTGCGCGAGTACCACTCGCACTCGGCTGGTTTTTTAAGAAAAAATCAAGAGTAAATTGTGAAAGTTTTCCAGATGTATCTCCAATTTCATTACCTCAGATTGAGCATAAATGGCCTAACCTTGCCAGAGACGATGCGAAACTGCATAAAGAAAATGCGAATAAGAAAATAATACTGAGAGTAAGATAGTAAGAGCTCACGATATTAAACTTGCAGGCTTGAACGATTCAACCAGATTTTATAATGATCTATTATGTTTTTTCCGTTCCATTTCGAACGAAAAGTACTTTTTAAGAATTTTATAAAGATTGGACTTATACATACTAGGGATGTCATGTGAGACGATCCCATGGCATAATCATTGAATTAGATTACCCTACAGTAAATTCTGGATTCGTTTCCCGGTTAAACGAGACATTAAATAATTTAGATTAATATTCTGGGTCTGTTTGTTTATGTGCTGTAACTACTTGTGGGCATATGTGTGAGAAATTGTTATTGCGAAAAAAATCTTAACCATCATCTCATTTTCTCACTCTCTCAACTTTCTTTTGGATAAAATTACTAAAATCCCTTCGAAAACGCCATGAGAACCTACTCGCCTCGCCTTTGAAGTGCTTAAAAATGTGCACAGTTTGTGCACTTGGCCACCACGGAATTGTGGAATTTAAAATTTTCTGAATATCATTCAGTCCATCCATACATCCATCAGCCCTTGAAAGTCCACTGCTAGACATAGGTATCTCGTAATCTGCCACTTCAACCGATCCTGCGCCATCTGGATCTAGCAGTAGTCCGCCATTTCCTTCAGGTCATCAGTCTACCTTTTTTAATTGTAATAATAATAAGTTTTTACAAATAACGATTTGTGTACCTTTTTTAGATTCCTCTTAAAATTTGCTAATTCTACTATTGAAAATATTTTTTTCCCTGATTTTTATCAGGTATATTTTGGTAGGTGAAAATTTATACAAACAAATTTATCATTTTATATTAATGAAAAAAACTCTGTATCTCTAAAATTAAAGGACAATGGCCGAAACCTCTCTCACTCTGAGTCGAGACCCGTAGCCTGCAGTAATGGGTTGCAATCGAGGTGTCGTTCACCTGATATTAAACTTTTTTTTATAGTAAATCCCAACTAAGATTGGAGTTTTGTAAGGTCGGTTAAGATGCAAACGATATATTTCAACAAACAACACCAGACCTGAACTTTGTTAAATTAAAGTTCTCAAATGAGATTGTGTTTTATTTTATACGTTTGAACTGAAGAACCTGAAGTCAATTACAGAAGCTATCCCTTAAGACTTGGAATGCCTTAAGTGCTAAACATAGTTATTTTAAGGTAAAAATAGATTGAATCACTACCGTTTTAATCGGACAGTCGTGAGGTGGTAAGACTCTTTGTGGTTAAGTCTCATGTAGCACAACCGCCACACCTATTTCTGCCTAATTACAGGAGCTTTGAGCATTCCTGCGTTCTGGTTTCAAAGATGTTTTACAGTAGACTTATTAGAGGCATTCTGACTTAGTCCTAGGCTTAGGGTGAATAATGCATCTGTGAACGATATCAGTTGGGATTCTGTCTTTATATGGGAGAGATTAAATATGTTCGAAGGAGAGCTTACCATTAGGTGGACGGCTCATTTGCTGCTAATAAAAAAAATACTATTAAATCGATTACACACTCGAGGACATACTTGCTTATGTATTTTGACTTCTTAGTATTTAGTTTTTTTTTATTTGATTGAAGTAGCAAACGAACATGCAATCAACCTGATGGTAAGTTTTTACTGCCGCACATGGACATTTGTAAACAACTTCATATAGAACAGGGGTTCTAACTGAAGTCGATCACAGATGCCGTGTTACTCCTGAGGACTAAGATGGTTGCCTCATATATAAGTAAGCCGGAGTTATGAAATATATTCAAAGTAAATTAAGTCACTTACATACAACGTAATAACGAACATCATGTTTTTCTTGAAACGAAAACCGTTTCGATATGAGAGCCTAAGCTACGGGCAAATCAATTACATAATAGAACCTTTTTAGATGCTTTCCAATTACATTTCCGATATAGAATATTTCCTGTATTTCCGTCGTCCGTCATTAACGTAAAAGCATTTATGTCGAGCTCGTCATATTTACTAAGTGATTTTAGAGTCCGCTCAGGTTTGAGTGAATTTGCTTTTTAGACGGTCAGAAATACTCGAGGGACATTTTGAGTACTGTTGGACTTGTGATATAGATCCTGCTTACTTATAGACTTTTCGAACCCCTTAATCAATTTACGCTATAGACAAACGTAAAGCGTTTAAATTCAGTTCGTCATATTTAAGAAGTAATTCGAGAGTATTCGAAGGTTTGAGCAAATTTTCTGTTTTAGACGCTGACAATGCTCAAGGGACATTTTCAGTACTGTTAAATTTAGTATCGATTTATGTAAATTAAAAGCACATTTATGTAAATTTAAAATATTTAACAATATTGTCTAAAAGTGTACTGTATTCATGTCGAGTTCGTCATATTTACAAAGTGATTCGACGATTGTGGAGTTCGAGTGAATTTGTTTTTTAGGCACGGTCAGAAATACTCGAGGTACATTCTCAGTACTGTTGGATGTGGTGATATCAATCCTCCCGATTTATAGAATGTACAACTGTAAAAGTAAATATGTGCAGTGCGTCATTTTAACAAAATGTTTTAAAATTCGCTCAGGTTTAAGTCAATTTATTTTAAACGCGGTCAGAAATACTCGAGGGACATTTTTAGTACTATTGGACTTAGTGATATCGATGCTCACTTTTAGAATTACGATCCGACCAACTGATTTAATAACATGAGTGAAAAGAATTTATGTCGAGTTCGTCATATCTACAAAATGATTTAAAAGTTCACTCGGACTTGAGTGAACTTGCTTTTTTTAGACTGAAAATATCATTCGAATATTTGTAAATTCGAAGGACTTTTTCATTAGGATATCACCATGATTTTTAAAGGCTTTTCAATCCGATTTTGTAATATTTGAAGCATGCATCTATCAATTTATTACAAATGGTATGTTATTGCATAATGTAATCTTAAAAAGTACCAATCAAATTAACAGCAGCTACTAGTAAATGATATTTTAATGAAACTAAACTTAAATTTTGTACTTCATTAACTAAAAATATAAAACAAAACAGGGTAAGCAAAAAATGCTTTCTTCACTTTGCTTTAACTGCCTTGAAACCAGTAAATTTAATCGAATTATATAAGAGTTTAATTTCTATTTTCCCGACTTATTCCTGGCCTCCCCTAATAACGGGTACCCGTTGTTTTCTTTTATTCGAATTTCGTTTCGGAAATCACCTTGAGTTGGGGGTGTTGTTGCATAATTTATTCAGCCGCTTCGCCTGTTTGTCGAGAAAGAGGGAAAGTGTAAAAACCGTCAAATATATTTTATATACGTTAACAGGATTTACAATCTCATTCGCTTATTAGTATTATTTTTCCGTTTTTACGTTTATTATATTTAAGGTTCACACGAACGTGTAAAAACAGTCAAATGTTAACTAGTGTTACAATATCATGTAGCGTATTTTTGGAGTAAGATTTCTTTAGAATCTGTTTTATTTGAAACTCGATAAAAAGAAAATGCGTTACGAAAACAGTTGTCGGCATAGCAACTAGATGGCGCTGTACTGCGCTGTACTCCTTTCTGAATCACGCTAACGATTTTACTTGTAGTTTTGAATAAATGCTCGAGTTAGGTATACGCGGAATGAGATATCTAAATATTGGTTGCGGTGCTTAGTTGATTTTTGAAAAAGCATGTCTTAACACTCTTATGCTAAAAACACTTTATGATTTATTTTCATTAAGCTGCCTTGTGTGAATTCCACTCGCACACTTATTTTATTTTTTTAAATTAAGCTACTTTGCATGCTGTGTATAGTATACCAGTATTTTGTACTGTTGAAATGAAAGTTCTACAAAAAACTTTACCTCGAGTTAATTTTTTTAAGGAATGCGTGAAGTATACCAGTACATTAAAATATGGTTTTATTATTATAGTTTAAAACCGAACCCTAACACACTTTTTTGTTTCTATCTGATAACATCGGTATTAACCTTTGCTGTTAGGTTAGAAAGACATAGTTATTTGAGGCATTCCAGCTTAGTCCTGACGTAAAACTGATCTTATCTGATTACAGATGTCGATGGGCGACATTAGCCACTAACCGTTAGGTGGACTGCATGCTCATTTGTTACTTCAATTATACCGGGTGTAATCGGTAAGTGTGCAAAGGGGATTATGCCGTAACTATTAAAGATATCAAAAAACTTTAGAACTGATATCGAAAGTACTTTACCTAATAAGTAAAATGAAAATATTAACCAAAAATTTTACATTAAACACTCCCATACATTTAGTATGAGATAGTAGAAAGGTAGAAAGCCCAGAAGAGTTACAAAGTCGTGCAATTGCTTTAATTACTCCGTAAATTTTAAAAAAAGTTCATTTAGATACTGTAAATAGAGCTCGTCATTGTATTGTATTGTCAACGAGGACGTCACTTCGAACATCTGTTTAGAATAGAGAATTTTGTACTTACTAAGAAATAAAATGTATGGGAGTGTATAATGTAAAGTTTTTGGATATTTCTCGTTTTATTTTTAAAAAATATTATGGTCATATTACTCATTAGATAGAGTACTTTTGATATCAGTTAATAGTTTTTTGATATTAGTAATAATATGTAATAATCGCCTGTGCACACTTTACGATTACACCCGGTATAAGTCAAAAATAGCTGCTTAGAATTTTTTCCTCTCAACATTTTACTAGGTTATACCAAGCAGGTTATTACTTATGCAATATTGAAGAACAACATTTCAAAGTTTTCTAAAAATAGTCCATTCCGCATCAAGTTGCCAATGCAACATTAAATTCTCCGCAGAAGTGTTCCACAAATAAGAGTTGTTTTAGTGGTTCGCGAGAATTACGAACACCGGACTTCTGTACATTGAAAAGTTAAAATTGAGGTACTACAAAATGAGATTCAGTAGTTTCAGATTGGGAACGAAATAAAGGAATAACGGAACGAGTAGTAATTTGGGATAGACTCCCCCTGTACAGGTAATCGAAATCGGCTGGATCCCTAAATAATGTTTACACAATATTTTTGTAAAAGCGCCAAATATTACCACCCGTTCTCACGAGTATCTCACAAATTAGTCATTGTCATTAAAATGGATTTACATTTTTAGAAGGTCACAACGTTTTGAAGTAAGATAGGTAACTTTCTAAGATGGAGTGATGAGGTATGTATCAACATTTATATTATATTACCTCCATTACCTCCCCCATTACCATTACCTTAAGTATTCATGTAATTTTTTTATATTTATTTCAGTTTACGGTAAACAACAGCACTTACATATATGCAGATGGCACAGTATAATACTAAGTTTCCCAATCCATCAGCCCCGATACGAACCTCAATCTCACGTTGATTAGGTCACCTTAATGTTAATTATCAGTTGCTTTTATAGTGATAAAAATATCGTAAATGGTAAGTGTATTAGTAACATTCTTAAACGGCTTAACACATGGTTATTAATCTTTCCGTTGAGCATTTTAGCAGGATAAAAACTTTTTAACTTTATAAAAAGACTAGTGCCACAATATAATTAAAAAATATTAATGGCCTCTGCAGTAGCAACGTATTTGTAATCGACTTCAAATATAACCCCTGTTCTATATGAAGTTGCTTACAGATGTCCATGAACGGCCGTGGCTATTTATCATCAGGTGGACTGCATGATCGTTTGCTGCTTCAATGTGATATAAAAAAGTAAAACTCGTTTGTAACTCATATTATCGGAAATCAATTTAAGAGCCAATAGTAGGGGTATTTTGTTTCTCTCGCACCGGGCACCGTTATTTATTGAAACTCATGAATACAAAGCAGAGTCGACTTGTACTTTTTACTTTCCTTTTTGTTTTATTGTTTGTTTGTTTATGTTTTATACAAAGAAGTATAAGGAGTTCTTTTATTGAATGTTTCGACTACCTTTTACCCTCTTGTGGCTTTAAGATCCTTTTAAGGTTTTAAAGGATGGTAGAGACAATTTTGTCGGATTAGCAATATACTTTTTTTGATTTATGTTTTTGTTTCATAGACTCATATTAAATATTGAACGGATTTTAGTATACTGATTGAACTTTTTGTATACAAGTATAAATATCAAACAAAGACAATAAGTTTGAAAAAATATTCATATTGTTTAGATTATCTCTATATTTCGTTCACTCTTTGTTACTAATGTATCTTTTGTAATCTTACTATATTAAAAATTCTAAAGTTTAAACCAATGAATACGAATATTATAACAATGTAGGTATATACTTGTATGTTACTCTTACAAGCAGAAACTACCGGTTTGATATAGCTGAAATTTGGCAAACAGATCGTGTGTGACCTATGTACATTAATATATATTATTATAGTCATTAAACGTGACCGAGGTCATCCCTGTAGTTCCGGGATTAGAATATCCTCCGAATAGATACGGTATCCTCTGTCTGGCGACTAAAAGGGATTGCGGGGTTGTGGGCGGCAAGAGTGGGAGCTCGAGCCGTCCAGCCAAGCGACCCCGCGAAGGGAGGCGGTATTTGTGGTCGCATGCCGTAGTAAATACCTGAAGGCACAGTGAGCATTAAATGCTCACCGGGAAAGAGCCCCAAAGGGGCATCGCGGAGGATTCCGGTTGTGTTGGTTGTGTGAGGACAGCCACCGAAGGAGATTTACTGCGGTAAAAAACCCACATATAGTCTCACTATGTCACTATGTCCACGACTAATTTTATAGATGGCAATTTTTCAGTATAACTGGAATATGAGCGCTTCCGTAACCGCAAAGGAAAAACGTTTCGTAATAAAACAAATCGATAGCTTCAACAGATCCTACAACAGCGGTCAGCGGCTCCAATTTCGTTCCGGTGTAAACAGTTAGACGTTTATGCGCACTACGGGTGTAAAACACTACGATGTAAAATTATGTTTTTTTTTTTTTAATATTGAAGTAGCAAACAAACATGTGGTCTATCGTGGTAAATGGTGATTGCTGCTATTTTTATAAGATTGAATTTTATATATATTTATAAATATGAAGTAGCAAGCGAGCAAGCAGCCCCCTTGATGGTAAGTGGTTTCTGCCGCCCATGGACATTTGTAAGCAACTTCATATAGAACAGGGGTTCTATATGAAGTCTA
>DWNE01010162.1:0-10484 GCA_018249875.1 Cecropterus toxeus
CTTTTTGGTGACATGGAAGTCGGTTTCTATTTTTTGTTAAAAAGTTTTATTTATGTTTGATACATCGAAAGTTGTGGATATAGTGGACCAATTTTGACATTTTCTTTTATATCCCGTAATGAAGCAAGACTACTTCATATAGGCTTCATACGATTCTCTAAAGCTATATATTCATATAAGTTTCTGCACTACAACATATATTCATTCATATATATAACTTATGTACTTATATGAATATATTTCGCAGGTCCAATGAATATGGTTCGACCGGGAAGGTAGGAACGTCACACTTATTTCTATTATGGAGAAATTCTTGCGTTTTGATTAATATGGTTGCCGGCTTATTGATATTCCAGGTTTTCATCACAGCATGTAAATATAGCTACGCATCTGTGAATGATTTCTGATAGAACGCCTGTGAATTTTCATATAGATATCCATGGGTGATAGTAACCACTGACCATCAGTCAGCTTAAGAAAATAAAGCTTAAAAATATGAGAAGTTCCAAGTCCTTAAGGATAGCAACGCCTTTGTGGTTTTGGGTAGGACTCCTCTATTTAATATCGTTTAAAGATGTTCATATACGACATTAAGAGTCACAACATGCTTCCATTATAACTAAAACATAAGAATTCTAAGGTGTAACACTTAAACGTAATATTTTTGTCTAACACTTCATTGAGAACAAATCCACTTTATCTTGTTTACAAAACAGTTGTAACTGACAAAATATTCAAACTTATCTCGAAACTTAGTTAAAACCAAACGTTAAATGGCCGTACATGGGCAAAAAACATCAACAAACTTCTTATTACTAATAAAAATTTGAGAGAACAACTCGTAAGTGGCATTTAAGAGTCAGTCAACCGGCACATACGTCGTTTTGACGCGCACGGCTAGCGGCTACAGCGGACTGGTTTGGAGCCGGTTGCTCAAAGTATAGCGGCTAGGGATGCTCGTTGTATCGATATACCGGAATACAGTCGATGCATCAGTGTCGATAGTATTATTTTAATTTGCTTTAATTGATTAAAAAAAAATGATAATGAATTTTTCAATTGATTTATAACAGTGGAGTCGTTGGATAAATTTACGCAATTATCAACATTATTTTCATTACGCATTTTAAGCGGCGATTTGTAGCTGTAGATTTTTTGCTTAATAAACTTGTTTGAATTATTTATTACATTTTTTGTATTTAACGTAATCACAATTTAAAAAATACAGGTATCCATGTCTGACAATGGCCCTCTTTATGAATTGCATGTTCGTTTGCTACTTCGATATTATAAAAAAAAAAAAAAACAAAAATAATTTCGGAATGTAACTATGTAATGTACATAGTCATATTTTTGAATTTTATTGAGTTAATATTGCGTATCGATTTTAAACGCATATACATCGATACGTTTGGGATCATACAAATCGATGTATGATCCTAAGCATATCGATGAATATGATCGATACCAAAGCAGCCATCCCTACCGACTAGTCGGTATGGGTACTCCTTTGTAGGCGCATTCCGATAGATACAGGCCCCGCTGGAGTGAAATGCGGATAATGAAGAGCGGTTATTGTGATTTGTGTGGCATCCGACTTGGGAACTAAGCGTGCGTTGCTCGGGACTAACATTGGATCATTCGATTTATGCCCCCATTTTCTCCTTAACATGACTGAAACCTATAACCCATCAATAACGCTGGCAAATCGAGCTGCATGCTGCTGATTTGAAACTGTGTTGTCTATTCTCTTCGTCAATTCCCAAAATCCCATTAGCAAGCACGGGTTTTCTTGAAGAACGCTTTCTAAACTCATTGCTCCAGGATTTTCTACTGTGTCGTGGTGACCGTGGACAGGCAGAGACGAATACACACACCCAAACTCAAAACAAAATCTTAACTTATCATTCAGATGTCTATCTGGCCGAGGATCGAACCCGGAACCCATTGCGTGTCAGACCGGTGTGGTGGCCGCTCCGTCACGCGGGTCGCCTAAGAGTCTGGCTTATGGTTATGTGTTGTATAGTTATGACTTATGGTTTAGTGATTATGGAGTTAAACGTGCTGGCCAAATGTAGATTAGTTGATTGCACAGATATGGAATTTTTTATACATTTTTCTTTACTTTTTCGTACTTATATAACTTTAAAAAATTTATGAGTGTGATTTGGAATTCGAATCTCAGACCTCCCGATTAACAGACCGAGATTTAAACCGTCACACTATAAGTAAACTTAATCTCTTCTATTGCTTTATATGACATGTTACTCGTTAATCCCAACAATAATGTAACAATCATTGGAATCTTTAGTGTTAACCTATTAATTAGTACCTTTAGTATTAAGAAAACACATGTGCTTTTATAACCTCACTTGTAATCATTACCAATTCTCAGTAGCGGACTGGAGATGTCTTTAACACGCTCGATATGAATAAATTGGTGCTTAAAGTCGCTGTTTTGTAAGGGTACGTGAACGGAAAGTAATTTTTTTCTTTTTTTTTGTAAGGCGCGGATGTGTTCGGTTTATGCGTGGAGCGCGGTCGAAATCGGGTGTTTTACGATTCGAAGGGATTATTAATGTGTTTTTATTTTATAAAGAAGTATTGTGTATGTGCTGTGTCAGCTTACAGGCCTTACGTAGGTTTCGGGTTTGATCCCCGGTCAGAGATATCAAAAAAAGATGAATTTAGGTTAACTTAGATGGCCAAAGCTCAGATTTTTCGGGTGTTGTAGGTGCTATGAACGCACACAAAGACGAACATCAAAACATCCAGACCCAGAACATATAACTAAATTAACCATTCAGATATCTGTCTGGCTGGGAATGGTAGCAGAAACCCACTGCATTTTAGATCGTCATGTTGACCGCTCCGCCGCCGCTTGGTTTTTCGTATACCTATATGTACGTAAATATAAGGGTCATGTCACGTGTCATGTTATGGGTGTTATGTCATTAATGTGTATATGTGAGTGTGCACGCGCGTGTGTGGGTGTATACGCGCGTGTTACGTGTGTATGTATCTGTGCATGCGCGTGTGTGTGAGCGAGAGCTCGCGTGCCTGTGTGAGGGAGCGTGCGCGTGCGTGCGTGTGTGTGCGCGTGTGTGTGCATGTGTGCGAGCACGTGTGTGTATGTGTGTGCAAAAAAATTTCACATACTTTTATTGGTCGGCTTAAATTGATTTCGCGGTTTTATATATGAGGAGACCCTTATTTAATAACATTAGGCGTATCATGCCATTAAATCTTATAATGGCGACACATTTCTTCGGAGAAAGATTTTGCATACCAAAAGTCCACTTACCGTTCTTTTATTTTTACTGGTCAAGATTTCAGTTTATTGAGTTTTAAAATGTTATTGGGGATTTAAATTCTTACTGAGTTCGATTATCAATTTTAGTTAAACCGTTAGGTATTTGGTTCAAGATAAGATTTTATGAACGTGCGCTCGTTTTGAGTCTTTATTATTTAAGTGGTTCAAGGAAGTAGTACAATTGTTTGAATGTGGCACTGTCATCTTGTAACGTTATGTTTTGGTAACAAAATATTTTGACTGTATTGTAGTTTGAAGTAAAGCTAACATATCGATAATTGGTTTGAATAATAATGTAATTTCAAACTAAACAAATAAAAAATAAAAATAGAATAAACAATATTTTCGATTGTTTTTTTAATAAATTAAGTTAAATGATAAAATAAAATAAAAAAAAGCCCTTTTAGATAATAATGTATTTAATTTAAGATTTATGAATATTTTATTGTGTTTTTATTCACGAAAAGCTGCGATAAGAGTCCTAGATTTTAAGTCGTTTCAACTTATTTTTTCTTTCATTAGGAGTTCTTATCTTGATACCTACCTACTTTCAGCAAAGAACTTTCATCAGTTAAAAAAAAATCGATACAAAATTTTAATAGTTAGCAATAACAAGCAAGTTCACAAACCAAAGCTAAAATATATATCGAAAATTTTAAATAAAAGCAAAGTTGGTAAAATTTTAAATAAATTTTAAAAATAACCGTTATAAAACCATACATTAAATTAAAAAACAATAAAATGAAATTTATTCCCATGCCTATGATAGGCGATTTGAAATATCAGAGTTATTATCGACTATTAAAGCTGCATCATCAAGTTTTAGTACAGAATATAAATAAATGTTATTCATTAATTAACTATTCGACGTTATGATGTATTTGAGATTTCATATCACCTGTTTTAAATGCTCATTTGATTAGAAATTATATGTAAAGGTGAGATTATACCCGTAGCATCCACATCCAAGCAGCATTCAGTTCACCTGATATGTATTTATCTCTTTGGGATTTGGGAAAGAAACAATTCATGCCAAATACACAAAACACTTCATATATATTCTTATGAATGAACACAGTTTCCACTATTAAGTATTACAAAAAAAACGTGCAATATCATCATACGTATACTGGTATTACTAATATATAAAAGCGAATGTTTTTGAAGAGATATGTATGTTTGTTATTCTATCTACTGAAGTACTAAACCGATTGGGCTGAAATTTGACACACATATAGCTCATGACCTGGATAACACACAGTATATTCTTTTTCGCCGTAAATAACTAAAACGGTCAGAACCGCGAGTAAAACCTAGCTAGTTCTACAATAAATCCATATTTGTTGTTTCCATTAGCATTATTATGGCTATCGTTCATATTTTCTCAAAGGGCTCGACGTAAACTGATATGTCAAGTATTAAGGCCCACATAACCCATAATGGGAGACATCCTGTTATTTCCACTTCCGTGTCGTAATGCAATTTGTAATGTAATCACATTAACTGTAATGACATCTGGGTAATCCTTTTAGTTGTGGCGTTAGGACTTCGGAGTTGGGCGCAGGTGACCTAATTGGGAACTGAATGGGATGCGGGATTAGTGAATTGAAGTAGCCTAATTAATTAGGGGTTTCCTGGGCTAACGTGTGCGTGGATTTTCATGTGTGTAACTTTGTTTAATGGTAGCAGTGGGTAAACTATTTTGATGGCATGGCACTTGCATCCATGGAAATCTGTATTTTTCATTGAAATGGAATTTCTTTATTTTACATAGGAATACCAGGGTACTTACAGATTGTCAGTTACAACTTTTTTTTCTTGTACTACCGAGTGGTAGTACAGTTGAGGTTGTGTTTCGATCGAGTGATCGAAACACAACTTCAACTGCGAAGATCTAGCAAGAAATTCAGAGGGTTTGTCTTTATTCAACTCCAGACAGTTGTAATTATATCTAAGGCCGGCTACAGGTGCGTTCCTACCTTATTAATAAAAGTTAGATAATATTCTTTCGATTGAGTTAATATAATGGGGTGTTTTTGCTAGCTATTATGCTGGTAATTTTCCTATACATTCTACGTTAAAAAATCAAAATTCTAAATACAATGTCAACGCCCTACGATACGGTTTCTGTGTAATTTTCCCTATTTATTACAAATTACGGTCATTACGCAATATTTAGAAGCAGAACACGTCGCGGAAAGAAATGTTTTGCTTATTAAAAATTCATGAGTTTTGAACCCGTTATGTCAAGTTCGCATGCACTGGCGTGACGTCATGGCATCCATATTGTATTAGATTTTATTAAAAGTATTTTTCTTGCAAATATCCATAATATTTATTAACATTTTTTATTAATTGATGGATTAACATTTTTTTAAATAAATTACAAATATTGTATGTCAAACATTTTGATCCTATTTTGGACATATTCAAAATCTAACTAGAAATTACTAGAGTATACAATAATATTAGCCTAAACCGATAATTTTTACGTGGAATACATGCACCTAATTGTAATTAAAAATGCACATGTTTTTTTGGTTGCTTAGACATGCATAATAAATTAGTTATTTTATAAACTTCTTAAAATCCAGAAAAAAAGATTAAATAAAATAAAACCTGTCTAATATATGTATAATACTATGATTTACTTGACGTTTTACGTGATGGCACATCATTCTAGATCGTGATAGAATAGAGTTTTGAGAGTACAAAGCTTTAATTAATTTAATATTTTCATTTTCATTATTCTAGACAACAATATAGGTACAGCGATATTGTTATAAAAATGTAACAAAATAGCCTTCGTACGAACCATTGCGCAATGCAATCTTTTATCCCGTCAACTATAGGCAACTCCGCTTTGTTTATCAACCATTGTTGGCTCCGAGTGTACCGTAAAGCGAGCAAGAATTTGTAATGCAGCATTGTATTCCAAAATTATTGCGTTGTTGGAATTCTTGGGATTGTATTGGAATTTATAATGGAACTATTCGCTGATGAAGTAAAATGCTTTTGATACTTATGTTGTTTAGTAGAAGATGATTGAATAGGAATTATTTTGTTTCTTAACCAGTGAATTTTTAACTTAATCTCGTAATTCTGTTAATTTCAGTTGACGACCCACGTGGCGGAGCGGTCAACATACCGGTCTGACGCACAGTGGCTCCCGGGTTCGATTCCCGGCCAGACAGAAATATGAATGATGAGTTTGGATTTCTGTTCAGGGTCTGGATGTTTGTGTATTCGTCTTTGTGTGTCCATGGCACCCACGACACAGGAGAAAATCCTAGTGGGGCTATGAGTGTCGAAAGCTGGTTTCAGTTTTTTTAAATGGTATTCTTATTTTTCTATCATTTGGTTTAGTCAATTTGCAAATCGCTGAACGGTCTCTGATAATCAGAAGCGACTGTCATAAGTACTTTTTTTAGCATATTGGAGTAAACGATCATGCAGTCCATCTGATGCTAAGTGATTTCTGCCTCATGAATTTGTAAACAACTTCATATAGAACAGTGGTTCTACCTGAAGTCGATCACAAATAATACTCCCGAGGACTAAGATGGTCGCCTCATATATAAGTGAGCCCTACTCTTCCGTATTTGTTGTAACACTGGATATTTATTACATATTCTGGTAGGTATTATAAATTTAAAACAAATATATAGACGCTGCTTTTATACAAAATAATATGCTATATTTTGCGCCAAAAATATGAGGATGTCCACACCCAAATTGATCGATGGTAGACTGGATCGTTCAACATTGATCGACTAACATTTAAGTAAGGGCTTTCTGTAAGAACTTAAAATAATTTAGAAGCCAAGTATTCAAATCAAGTAACGTTGAAACGTTGCGTTATAAAAATCTTACCACAAATTCTTTAACTTACATGCATTTCATCGTGGAGACTTAAATAACAAAATATACATAATTTATTATGCCTACATAAAAGATTATAAGGAATAATAGATACCTCAATAAGTTGTAGAATTTGTCTGACTGTCTGTTTGTTTGAATGTTTGAAATTACATTGAACCAATTTAAAAAAAATACATATTTCTAGTCCGTATCTTGGGTAATGTTTTGTTCTTATTTCATTCAAATCCATCTATTTTATAAAAAGTAATTAATTTCCAAGTAATGCTATATTTTGTAGAACTAGGGTAAAACCGCGGGACAAAGCTAGTACACAATAAAGGACAAATAAATACAGGCAGCACTGATAACGAATCCGACACATAGGTACATACAAATATTCAGACCGCTGTAAAAGTAATCTTAAGAATCTAAACCGCACTCAGAGTAACATAGTTGGTGATCTGATTGCACATCTTTTGCCCGCGACTTCGTCTGTATGATTATTGATACTAAACACGCTATAACTACCTATTGTAACCTACCATGTAACCGGCTTTTCAACGGATAGAGGTTATATATTTGACGCGTAAAAATATAGACATTTTTTGCTGTATATGTATACAAATATATAAGTGTAACTCCATTTTTCAAATCTTGCTTTACTTAAACAACATATTTACTTACAAGATTCAACTTACTCATTAGCATTCTATTTGATTATGGTCTAAAATTATAGTCTTTTAAATAATCGTATCATATACCATTTTAAACTGATTTATTGAATTCAATGGTGATGTTTGTTAAAAACTTCTTGTATTTTTTTCCTCCGACTTCTATATGTTAGCTACATAATATATATTTGAAAACTCCACTCTTTTAAATTACTTTTAAACGCAAAATCTTTCATCATAAATAAAGCAATCGTTTTTGCCTGATACAAACAGACAAACAACAACATTGATGATATATCTCGTCGAAACAAATACAAATCGACGTTAACAATGCGAGTACCACCCGTCCCGCTCTAACGCACGCAACCTACACGCGTGAGAGTGACACGAAACAGTGGTCAAAAACATTTATTCCATCAAGTTAGCTCGTGTAACTTGACACCCGGACGGGACTTGTACGAGACATGCGTTACATAGTCTTCCGAATGTTAACACCGTTTGACGTCACGCGTGCAAGTGGTTGAAACGTTAAATTGGACTTTTTACTTCAATTGTTTTGGGTCGAATGATTTTGAACATCGAATACTCATTTAATGAGGAGTTGTTCGTACACTGGCTGGAATGCTTTTAATGTTTTACAAGTGTGTTTGATGTGTAGTGGTTTGGAAAGAATTTAATTAGAAATATTGAAAGTATCTGTTCTTATTATCCACTGTGATAATTACGAGATATTTTAGAGGTAATTACTGTTGTTGTATCAATAAAATACATGCTATTTGACATATCTACAAATATATCAAAGATTATTGTTACATGTTTGAGTAGAAATTTTGCAGTTGTACGCAAAGGGTTATTTCTATTGATATAAGTAATCCTAATCACATATGTAAGTTCTTACTTCGAAACGTTTGACCTTTCGAAGTAAGAACGAAGTTCGAAGTATTTTTAATGTATTCATAGATACATTAGTAACGATTTATACGTAGTAAATAATGAAGAATGAAACCCCAAAATATAACTAATACTATTAGACCTTCTGCAGTTAATGCAGTTAAACAAATAAGTTTTTGACAGAAGTAGAAAAAGTTGAAATAGAATATTTTAATTATTTTCGTAGCTTTATCTCTTACAGCATACTGCTGTGGGCTTGCTCTTCAGACCTCGATGCTGACTAGATTCCAGAAGCGGGCTGTACCAGCTATTTAAATTCTGGGTCTTAAGTCTTCACTATTTAACTGATAAATATTCTTTGAGTGTGTCATTAGTTAGAAATATTGTTTATAATTATATGCAAATTAACACTGAACTAATTTAAAACAATTTTATCAACATAATCCAACATAGTACTAAACGATATTTGTAGCGCAAAATTGTCCTAAGTTTAAAATTCCCGCATTTAAACTAAACAGCTGATTGGCCGTCCATTATAAATTCCCAGGCGTTTCGTTATTAACACGAGTACTTAATGAGTGGCTGCGATACTCAGATATTATAATACTCCTTAAATATAACCTGCGGAGGAAAATAAAAATAACAAGTGAAGGCATTAACGCTTCGAGGCGCCGAAGCCTTGTTTTTTTGCAAATTAAACTCTATCATTAAAGCTACAAAGTAAAACTTGTTCTCGGGGCCAGTTTTGACTAGGGATGTGAAAAAATAATCGATTATTTCTTGAGAATAATCGATTCGATAGTACTCGTTTTTTTATTCACACCATTTTCGATTCCTTTACACGGCTAGAGGAATCGAAGCATAGCTTTGAAATACTAAAAAAATTATTTATTTCGTAGTGTCACGTTTCGGTATTTTAACAACACCTCAATAATAGAATTACTTGCAACGCCATCTAGTGCCTAGCAAAAATACTATTGTGGCAAAACTCGGTCGGTAAAACAGTACAGTCATTAGATATGTTGCGTAGAGGGTAGTTTAAAAAAAATCCTCGTATAACTTGGTTTTTAATGAATTTTAATACAACCCGTTGATTGAATGCGAGTAAGTTTGCAATATTATTTGTGGTGTTTTGCATAAAAAAATGTCAAATAAGTGACCATAAAGTATTTTGGGGCTAACTTTAAAATAAAAAAAACAATTAAAAAACGATTTTTTCTTTCTAAAAACATCGATTTTTGAAATTCGATTGTATGATTGTAAAGAAAATCGATGAATTCAAAAATCGACTTTTACCTCAAACCCTAGCCAAGTTACATCCCTAGTTTTGACGCAGGTTCGATGTATCTATCGATTGCAAAGAGATCGAATAACTTAGATAAGTTCAAAAGATTGACAGATAGGCCTAGATGATGTTTGCAAGTATGATGCGACTAATATTTTTTTTTGTTTACAGGTAATGTTTTGTCAACTGGTTGTAGTATGATGCTGATGGGACGTAAGTATACATATGTCATTTTGAGGCTATAGACCTTAGGCTTCAGAGGTGGTAGTACCAGCTTTGAATCTAGGGGGGGCAAGCTGGGGTCTGTGCCCCGGCAAGAGTAGAGGGCAGCAGATTCAAACCTTGAAGAATTATTCGTATGAATGCGCAACTCGTCATCATCACACATCTTGCCAAACATGTTTAGTCAAATGTAAGGCAACATACTGGAGCTAGCCTTTTATTGCCCATGTAATTAACAAGA
>DWNE01010163.1:0-10482 GCA_018249875.1 Cecropterus toxeus
AAAAAAATATAATAAATTTTTTTTTTGTTTTTTGTTGTTAAATAGATATTAAAAAAAAAAAAATTTATATAAATGGGGGGGGGGGGGGGGGGGGGGCAGGGATTTGATCTATATTCAAATATGGCGCGTAACTTTATCTTTTAGTGTGCAAATGTTGATTGCGATCAGTATGTACGAATTATTATGAGAATACTTGGGGGGAGGGGCCCCCTCCCTCTAGTATTCTCCGAGGGGGGATTACATACTTCCGATGGTAATCAAGGGGAGGTAGGGAGGGGATCAAAGTTTGTCAATATATGTCACGTGGTTGGATACATTCCTCTATGCGATACTTAATAATTGTATTGATACAGAATTGTTCCTTCTATTGCATGTTTGATGCCATAGTGAAAGTGAAATGTAAATAATTTAATATAATAGATTAATAATATAATAGAAGGTAGTCATAATGTACATTTCTGATTATTTAAACTAAGTGTAAATAGGTATGTGTGTTAGTTTATAGTGTATGTGTGTATATCAGGCTAACACTTTTGTCCCCGAATATACCCTTTGTTTGGTTCGAAAGCAAATTGTAGCAACTTAAAGATGAGTGATATGAAATATATGTTTTTACTCATTTAAACTTATTGTTTTTTTCCTGCTACCTTTTCACTCGACTACGTCAGAACCCTTTTTTAATTCGAGCGTAGGTGAGTATGTTTGTTTGTATATATGTCCTTTTTTTGGCACGCCTTACAGCTCAAACGGCTGGATGGATTGTGACGTACTTATTTCATAACATTACAATTTTCTCAGTTTGTAGAGTGACATAGGTTATATATTTTTTTTAAATGGCGCCTGCAAATAAGGGTAAGGCCTCCCCTTTCCCTTTATGACGACGTGGGAAGACTTTATTTATTATCAGGACAATATGGGTATCAAATAATTATAAAACATTTACTTGACTATTTTGAGGGAAACTCATATACCTCAATCGTAAATGAAATATATCGTTATAAAGAAAAAAACATCTTAAGCAGTTTGTTTCTTTTTAACAATTTTACCAGGTAAACAATTTTACAAATTTGGCAACAATTTGGCAATTGGCAACAATTTTACCAATTATACTAACTATAAGGCAGACGGGCTACCTGATAGGAAGTAGTCCTTCGCCTATGGGCGTTTGCAGAGGAGTCGCCAATGCATCTTCGGCTTTGAAACATAGCTCATTTCATTATCATGCTCACTTCATTTGAAGACCTCGATGTTTCAACGTTCCGGAAATGTTACATTTTTATATCTTACTACTGAGATCTGAAGAACGGTTGCCACCCGTACTTTTATGTCTTTAATAAAACAATGAAAGTTCCTTGTTCATTGAAATTGCATAGGTATATTATATTATTCTTTAAAAATGGATTTTGCGTCTAAATTCACAACACTCTATATAATATATGATTAATAATAAGTTAAATCTGAAGCAGATCATCATTACCATCAGCTTAGGTCAGGGTTTCTCAAAGTTACACCTCGAGATAGAATAGAATAGACTAGTCATTATTGCACACTATAAATATAAAGAGAAATAACAATAACATACAACAATACAATTTGATAAATCGTATGCAATAGCCGGTCTTATCGCTAAGCAGTGATCTAACGTAGGTACTTATTTTCGATATTAAAAATGACAAAGAACCTCTTTTAAAATTACCTAAGTTCAGAGTAGAATAATAATAAAGGCCTTTATTCAGTAATAATCAGAAGGGGTAATAGATATGTGATGTTAATTCATCACAAACTTGGAGATGTTGCAAGAGCAACATTAGTTTTAATTGTCGAATGTACGCCATTATCTAAGTAGCCGTCATTACGTTAATTTTAGTTGCGTACCCCTTACGATTACCGTGCGTACCCCAAGGGGTACGAGTACCCAACTTTGAGGAACCCTGGCTTAGATTATCGACTCATATCGGCGCAGAAAAGCGATTTTGTCGTATCTCGAAAAAATACGATTTTTTATTATATACGTAAAATCAATTGCACTAAATTATACAATAGTTTCACAGATAAAATATCATAGTTTATAGTTTCAATTTCAATATTTACAGAATAAGATACTCGTAAAGCATCTATTTTAAAGATTTTTTTTCAAAAGTGCATTTTTTGAGATACGACAGGATTGCTTTCTGGCGTCGATTTATAAATCAGCATCTACACCTTCTACCGAAGCGCAAGACCGTTTCACCCTAGATAGACTAGAACGGCACCAGCAGACCCTGATGGACCTATAATCCTAATTTGCTACGTGACTTTTCATTTTTAATATAATGTAGTTATAATGATACAAAAACCTTTTCACAACATTTTGTCTAATTTTTACCAAGTCCAATTTCTACAGAGAATTTGAATTCGAGTATTGCCAGGGGTTCGCGACACGAAAACCTTTCTAGAGCGTTTTTGTATTACTCAAAGTACATTATATCAAAAATGCAAATGTCAAATTTTGATTTCAGACTTTATTTAAGTGGACTATAATTGTTCTGTTCCATTGCAACATTTCCTATTTCCGTGGATGTCGTAGCAAATAACAAAGAGGCAAATCCAGGAGATCAGCAGCATCTCTGTGAAACATTAACACCCAACGGTCAACACGCGTGCTCGACCCCGGGAAGGACGGTTGTATGTCGACCACACATGCCGTAAACACCCGAAGACAAGGTGAATGTAAATTATCACCGGGAAAGAGCCCGGAAGGAGGCATCACGCTAGAAGAACTCCGGTTGTGTTCTGTTGGAGATCCCTGAGTCCTCCACGCAGCGTTGACGGCCATCGTTGGGTTTTTAGTGCGGTAAAAATCTCACATAACCCGGCGTTGCTCTCACAGCGTACTTTTTGTAAGGTTTCCCCCTCGATGCCAAAAAAGGACAAGTTACTAATGGCAAAAACCCCACTAGTATACACGCCTCAAAAGGAGGATTGAAGTCTACATGGAAAGGTACAGAAATAATTCTCCCCAAATCGACCACACATATCGCTGACGTCATTGTGTAGTGGTACGCACGGCATACAAATCCCAGTGTGTGTCGCATGACAAGTGGGTACCGATTTAAGGCATTTGTTTTTCTAACAGGATGCTGTTGGGCGTCGACGCGTCTACGTTTCGTTGGTGTTGTTGAAGAATTGCAATGTTCTTTGCATTTTTTATGAACGAGTAAATCGCTTGATGTTAAGAAATTATCACCCGCGTGGCGGAGGTTACCATACCGGTCTGACACACAGTGGGTCCCAGGTTCGATTCCTGGCCAGACAGAAATGTGAATGACGAGTTTAGATTTCTGTTCTGGGTCTGGGTGTTTGCGTATTCATCTTTGTGTGTCCATGGCACCCACGACACCGGAGAAAATCCTAGTCTGGGGCTTTGAGTGTAGAAAGGACTTTTTTTATATATAAATAATTTTATATATTTTTTTAAAGAAATAACTTTAGAGTAGGTGTGATTTGGAACTCGATTAAAAAAAGATGCGTTACGAAAGCAGTTGTCGGCTACAACTAGATGGCACTGTACACCTTTCTGAATCACGCTAACGATTTTACTCCGTAGCTTGTATAAGAAGAGCTCATGGTTATTATGAATATATACAGTGATTACTTAATCGAATTTTGAAGAAGCATTAGTCCTAAAACTAATGTTTTCTGTAAAATTCATATAAATGATAAGTTCCTGCCGCAATCTTGTCTTCTATGCATATTACTTGTATGAACACGATGTTTCACATCAGCCAGGCGTCCCGTGGCTGTTTTTTATGTAACAAACATGTAAATTTTTAACGTTTGATCTAGCCCCCAATTGTGATTGTAGTTCTACATTATATTTCTTTAAATTTTGTACTTTACACAGCAATTTCTGGTTCGATGGTCAGTCAGACAGATATACATCTATTTAGGTTCCTGTTTTAGGTCTGGGTGTTTATGTATACGTATTTGTGTCTATGCATGGCCCAAGACGCAAGATGTATCCTAGGTTGGGTTGGGGCTATGAGTGTACCAAACCTTATTATAATTATTTTATACATTGCCATCCATATAAGTTGTATCTTTTGTCCACGAATATATTAATTAAAACAACTACAGACAGGCTTAGAGTCAGACAGATGCGTTGCAACTTTCATACTCAGTTAGAATCTTACCACACTCATCCAACCGAAACATAACATAGTGGTTAACAGTGCTGCCACACATGTTAAGCATAAAAATGTCTGCCTCTGAAGTCGAACTACGGCTTCTCCTACATTCAAACGCGTATTAGCTAGAAATAAACTTTTGCCGACTGAAAAAGCTTCGAAAGCTTATTAAAGGTGTTTAAAAAACCTTCCTTAAAGTACCGCATCCGTTCAAGCAAGAAAAGTCACTGCTAAAAGGATTAGCAAGCAGGTAGTGGGTTCGATTCTGTAAGCCAATTTCCACGAAGCGTTGCGGGTGGTATATCTAACGACATTAGAGTTTCACACAACAAATTAAAGAGGTATTGGTTTTATTTTTTTCTGAGCCCATTTTAATATTGCAAATACGAATATTTTTTGTTACGAGGATAAATCTTTAAAATCTCTGTTTGTAGAGCCGAAGGTGCTGCTTAAATTTCACGCTGATTGGCTCATATTGCGTAGAGAATATATTATACGCTTATTAGATTATAGTGCGCACTGATTAGCCCATATTGCACGCTGATTAGCTCATATTGCACGCTGATTAGCTCATATTGCACGTTGATCGGCTCAAAATTTATGCTAAATAGCTCATATTGCGTATGTTCTCATATTGTCAATTAATTATATTGTATTGCATACTTTATTATTTTATATTATAAATACACTAATGCATTTAGACGAATATTTAGCTATACATTCCTTTGTAATTATGTTCCATCATATGTTATGTATGAAAAAAAGTGTTTAATGTCCATTTAAATACTAAGTTTTTGTAAATTGTATCTAATTTTAAGTTTAACTTGAATGTTACAAAGGTAGAGCGGCATTTGTAATGCAGTGAAGTGCTTTTTACAAATGGCTGATTTTCTTTTTAATGCCATAGAATAAGGTATAATCTGTGCTTTATCAAGTAAAGGCGTTCTTGTTAAAGGATTAACGTGTTTTTAATTCGTATAATCTGCTATCCCATTAAAGAATGGCTTTCCACTGGTTTGTATTAAATTTTAAAACGTTTTTGCAGATAAAAGACAAAAAACTTTGTTTTTATGATTTTAAATGTTATT
This sequence comes from Cecropterus toxeus, assembly GCA_018249875.1. NCBI lineage: Eukaryota > Metazoa > Arthropoda > Insecta > Lepidoptera > Hesperiidae > Cecropterus > Cecropterus toxeus. The sequence goes on from DWNE01010163.1 coordinate 5,255, forward strand.
TAAATGTTTTTTGGAATGGTTTTAAAGTCGGATTTTTTTAAGATTTATGGATCGAATAAGGAATTTGGAATACCTCCTACCTTAAGAACAGATTTTGATATTCGGTATTCAAATATAAAAAAGTTCTTGGTTGGGAATTTTTTGATCTTATTTTATGACTATTATGATTATCAATCGAATCGTCAAAATATTAGTTTAACTACTGGGCTCGGGCCTTTTCTCAGAAAACGAGTCTTACACCATAGCCCACCGCGTTAGCCAAGTCTAAATTAGTACCTAGAGTTCTCACCTTTGAGAACTGTTTTAACGAACTCTCTTATGTGTAGGTTATTTCGCGAAGGTGTTCTTCGTCGCTAACCAGTGATAATTAATTTTAATACACACATCATTTCAGAAAAAATTTCGACCCGCGTGGTCGAGCGGTCACCATACCGGTCTGACGCGCAATGGGTTCGATTCCCGGCCAGACAGAAATATGAATGATGAGTTTAGATTTCTGTTCTGGGTCTGGGTGTTGTGTATTCGTGTTTGTGTGTCGAGGCACCCACGACACAGGAGAAAATCCTAGTGTGGGGCTATGAGTGTAGAAGGCGTGTGTTTTTTTTTTTAAAGTAGCAAACGAGCTTGTAGTCCATCTGATGGTAAGTTACTGCCGCCCATATAAATCTGAAAGCAACTTCATATAGAACAGATGGGTTGCTACTTCCGAGGGCTGAGATGGTCGCCTCATATATAAGTGAGCCGTGGATGAATTACTTACCCGAGGTTGGCGTGACTTAAGTGAGATTGAAGATGAGGTGTCACCACCTCTGACTATAAAGTAGAAATTTCTTCTTAGCACACCCACCAAAACACAATAGAGCAGTGCTTACCACTGCTGTTATTAGGGCAGAAATAAATGTGACGGTGTTACTTGCAAAGTTAAGCCAAAAAGGGTTCTGTCATATTTAATTCGGTTTTGTAGTTTTATTTATTTTATTTTTAATTACTTAAACCACATGAGCTACTAGCGTTACGCGGTCGTGCCAAATCTTAACGAATCTTTACAGAATGTTATTTAAAAAATACATTAATTTCTAAAAAAGTATAACAATATACATATATACCGTGGATTTCGGAATTAAACTGAAAGCTTTTTATATCAACGCATAGTACTGGCTTATAACAGACCTTTGTTAAGTAATTGGATATTTACCTCGATGTGAGATAAACTCGAAGACCGAAACCCTACATAAATCGAACAATCTTCACTGATATCGAGCAATCCACAATTGGGGAGTAAGGATAGGATAATCAATGGATATCAGATTCTATTTAGGCAATTCCCATTAAACAGGCCAGTTTACTGTATTCATTTGGCATTATAGCTATTAAGTACCTACTCCCGTTTTACCCGATTACCTAAACTTTTGAGTCTTACGTCAAGTGTTTAAAATCTGACTAGATACAATCATAATCTAAGAAATTAATAAATTAGGATTATTTTTTAAATTAGTTACTACGATGAAAGCTTTTATAACAAGATTTATTTTGCATTTATAGTTATACTTAAATATCTTCTACTAAAATAATTAGCGCCATCTAGTTAATCTGATCTAAATTAACTAAAAAAAATGTTCAAAAATATCATTTCCATTTTTAAAAGATCTTATTTAACTTGCAATGTTTTATGTTTGTAAGTATGCTAGTGAGTAAATATGCTACTGCTCATTTATTTGACGGATTCTTAGATTATTACATACAATATAAATACAGCAATCTATTGCAGTATAAATAATATTGTACTCCAATATAAATACATGATATACACGTAAGATCATATTGTATGAATCTACTTAGTCCCAAAATAAATATCTTGTTTGCTTCGAATAACGACGAAGCCACTAAAGTTACGGCCGGTACTCAATCATTTGATTTTCCTCCTCAGACACGAAGTTGGCAAAGAACGTAACCAAGACAGTATTCTAAAATGAGAAAAGCTTTCAGATGTTGTGATATAAAAAGTCACTTTTATAAGAAACCTGTACTGTTAGAAAAATATATTTATTTATTTAAAAGTAGAGTTAGTTCAGATAATAAATAATAACGATTTATTTATAAAATTAATAGCAATATCAGCGAATACTAGAAACACATAATAGTATTATTTCAATTATTATTGGTGGCAATGTAAGAAAATAATATTTTGAATGACAAATTGTAGTTGTCCCCGTAGGCATATACAAAATAAAGACATTTAATTTAATTTCATTTATGCTTCGATCAAATATGTACTTGATCGAAGCATTTATGAAGATGTGTTTATGCTTTAAAAGTACGTAATGCTATCCAATTTTCCATTTTATGAAAGTTGAAAAATTTTTGGGTAAAAAAGTTATGATTCTTGTTTCTTAGCACGACTAAAACCGCGGGCTCGGCTACGTAAAACCTTATTCCCTAATATATTTTAATTTTACATCATTTTATTTCACTTAAAAACAAACGTATTTCAAATCACATTGTAATAAAATAAAAATTGTAGAACTCTTTCTAAAATATGTCGAGCAGGTTATGTAAAAGGTTAAATAAGTATTTTATGAATGAAGGGAATAAATTCTTATTCCCTTCCATTCTCTTCGGGAATAAATTATTATTCCTATTACATAAATATCCAGTAAATACGTAACTTTTATAATTGAATTTGATAAATTTCTTTAAACGTGATAATATCTTCAAAAACCTATAACGATTAGCAGGTAAAGCTGATGAAATATCCACTGTAAATTTGAAAATCATTCCCCAATCGCTTCGGCTAATGGAACTGTCAAGCTTGCACGCCTAATGGTACTTGTCAGCACCTTGCTACTGCATGCCGCTCACACTAGTGATTTTCTAGCTCCTGATACCAATATAACTAGTTGTTGCCAGAGGTAGTAAATGTATACATATCATAGTTCAATTTATGATATCCACGTTCACTTTATGATTTAAGACTTATATTAGAGCAGAGTTAATCCATATTTAACGGGCCATCTCGATATGCGAATGTGTAAATTTATGTCACAAATAATGCTAAATTTGATGTGTAGCGATACAGTTACTGTTATATGGAACCTAAAACTAAAAACAGCCCTACCATATACCTCTACATTTCATATTACTTAAATAATTGGGAATTACAATATGAAAATTAATTAAAACCAGGATGATTACACGACGTCAACGCTGCAACATTTAACGGTTCACGTAATAAGTTTAAAAATTCAAAGTGTAACTTGGACGAGAGTTGTAAAACACACCTGCCGACCGCCCTGACAAATCGGGACCAACATTGTTCACTTATGTATCAATAAACCTGAACACTTTATGGAGTAATAAAATATTTGTTATGTTTTGTATTGATTGATTTTTTTATCAGATTGAAGTAGCAAACGAGCATGCAGTCCATCTGACGGTAAGTGGTGACTGTCGCCCTGGACACCTGGAAGTAACGTCATATACAGGGTTTTTATCTGACGTCGATCACAGATGTGTTGCTACTCTCGAGGACTAAGATATAAGTAAAATCGTCTCATATATTGTGTGCTTGTATGTGTATAAGTGAGCCGGCAGCTCTTCGCAGCACCGAGGATGACCACCCGGATTTTAGTGCGGTAGAAATCCCACATAACATGACGACACTCCCATGGCGTTAGGTACCTTTTGAGGGTTTCCCACTCAAGAACAAAAAACAGGCATGGCGTTTGTCAAGGTTTGGACTCCAAAAGTTTGATAAATACATACGAGTAGATAAGATAGCAAGTTAGCATAATATTCATTATAAATAATCAAGGGTCCATAATTTAGCTAACGTATATTGTAGGTAATATAATATCACCTTACTAGTTAGCAGAACCAGTAATAAAACGGTTATTTCAGCCGAGTCGCAAACTATATTTCAGATGTGGTAAGAATAAAATAATAAAGAGAAAATTTCATTTAGTCCCTGAGCTGAAAACCCACCTGAGACCCCACTTTGACCGACTTCAGAGCAAATTGAGGATGAATTGTATAGTATTTCTAAACGATATAATACAAGATCTACAACTTCGAAGGTGGGAAAACTAGAGGTATTCTTGAATTGAAGACCTGCGAGGAGGGGGCGGTCACCATACAGGTATGACACTCAGAGTGTTCCAGGCTCGGATCAGATGCACTATTCAAACCTGATTAAGATAGTCCCTAGATATGATGTTGAAACCTCGCCAGAAGAACTTGGTTCTACCAGCTTTCATGTTATACTAACATTTAAAAGCAGATAGAACCAGAGCAAACCCTTTTCGTTCCTTAGCAACTGTATGTACCTATAAGTTACCTATAAGATAGCATACGTCGTATTTTAATCCATCAAGCCAGTCTGCGTATGCTTGTAAATATTTAACTATGACGCATTAATCGCCATTTGGATGATGTTGCTAGCATATCGTGGCAAACACGTAATAATTTAGCACATACTCTAAGCACAAAACAATGACAATCTGTAAAGTTTTATGCATAATTGGATGCTAAAAATCACTTTTTTACCCAAAGTTTAAGGAAAACATTGTTATTTGGAAACCTTAAGAATCTCATTGAAAAGTTCTATAACAACAACAGTTTTCACCTACACCAAGGTTGTACATTATATTGAAATATTAAAAAGGCAGCCATATCGACCGGCTGTTAGCGTGTCCGCTTAATAATTAACTTACCACACAAACGTTCAGCTACCATCATTATAGAATTTAGTTAGGTTGACCTTAAACTGTTTTATTTAATAAGGTTGTGAAAGGGTTATTAAGTTTTATGTTATTGTCACATTAAACCGTGTTTGTGGTTTTTAGAGGATTCCAACAGTTTAGTTATGTTTACGAAAAATTTTGTATTGTTGTTTTTTGTTTCATATATTGTTATTATCATTTACTTACCCGTACATCACTACGGGTAAGAAAATCTCATTTTTATATAAGTATAGATAAAAAATAATACCGTTGTGTTTACCTGTAGGTATGAAATATACGTAAAACATTAAGTTAATTTGGTACTTACGATTTTCGTTGCCATAGTAAGATTATTTGAGATATAAAGTGGTTTCCTAAAAAAAAATATGGGTGTACTTTCAAAAATCATTAAATAAATAAGCATTATTCATTAAATAAATAATCAATATCATCATTTTGACGACTCGCGTGGCAGAGCGGTCACCATACCGGTCTGACGAGCAGTGGGTC
>DWNE01010164.1:0-10481 GCA_018249875.1 Cecropterus toxeus
AGTTTAAGCGCATTTGAGGAAGGTATATCAAGTATAAAGTAAGTATCAAATTTGATTGTGGAGTCGTTGCTTGAATCAAAAAACGTTTAATTATATGTATGTCACATTACATTTCTTTAAAACGCGGGTGAAACCGCGGGTTCAGCTAGTGTTAAATAAATTTCAATAGTAATTTCCGCGGAGGTGTTCTGCAGTCGAATTGAAAGTAACACTTGATTTTAACCTTAACAGTTTAACAAGGCTAATTTATAGTTTACTAAAACTGTTTGTGTCTTCACGCAAAAATTCTCGAACCGCTACGTAAAATATTTCTCATAGCCGAATTTAAAAGTATGGTAAAACATTTTATCATTTGGCTCCCAGCGCAAGATCAGGACTAACCGAAATTTATTCCATCATGTTCAAAGTTATTTACACCGCAGATCTGTGTAAAGGGAAATGGGAATCCTTAAATTCCAGGATCCGGAGAGTTCGTTGGCTGATTTCAATTACAGCCAAAGTTTACGCGTTCGTTTTTTATCCGCCGCCCGTTCCGGAACGATCGCCCATAATCCGTTGCACTTTGGAATGTTTCGGGAATCTGGTCCGAAATTATGGTAATTTGCATTCTTTAATATCGAATGTACATGTCCCGTTTAGTAGATTCATTTGTATTTACTATTTTGTTACTTCTGATTTGACTTTTTATTGAATGTAGTGCAGAACCTCGTACTTAGAAAAACTTAAATAAGAGGTGACAAACAAAAACCTTATAACGTTTATTGTTATTTCATTTATTACGTAATGTACATAATGCAACATTTATTACGTAAAAACCTGTGGAAGATTTTTGTCTTTTTTCAAATTTTTCCATCAAGTGTGATTATGGAAAGTCTCCACATTTCAGCTCTACATTCATACGATATCTAAATGTTCACTTCTTAAGGCGTGAAAAACCGTAGAAACCACGATATTGCGTGTTCTTATCTCAAAAGGGGTTCATATTTGCCGGCCTCAGGCGTCACCTCTTTCATACGTCATTGTTCACGCCACACCCTCTTATGACGTCATAAGCGCTCCATACCATAGCAGATATAGCAGTAAACAACATAATGAAATGTGAGTGAACATACCACATGAAGTGAGTGTTTAGATAGTGAATAATTAAAATAATCGCATAGATTTATGATAGAAGACATATATTTCCTAGTGTTGGATCATTTGAAAAGTAAAAAAAAATATATAAAAAATACAACCGACTTCAATGCTACAATAAAAGTGAACAATTATTTAAATACATGTTAGTTTAATACATAGTCCCAAGTCGGCGCTCAATGTATTGTACACAGTTTTGTCGTCATGATCCAGCGGTAGGCATATGTATTATGTTGAGCTCCGACTTCGAAACTATGTAGTAAACTAACATGTATTTAAAGACTTTTCATCTGATAAAAACAAACTAGTTAGGAGTCTATCTGGTAGTTTACTGTATGCGTCGGCTATGAACTGAGGTGCTCGGTGATTTAGAAGGCCCTTGGAACGGCCGGTTTACTTTGCACTGCGACAGTGCTACGTCTTGAGTGCCTACCGCACGGTAACTTTTGTTGCAATGTAAGAAAAAACATAGACTTTTTCAATAAAGTTCTGCGAAGGAATAATCGCTAACTTACTCGCTATTTAGTTTAACTAGGCTATTATACCTACTAAAATCTTTATTTTAACAGCTATGATAGCCTAGTAGTTTGAAGCTCGATCTGATAACGTGAGGATCGAGATTCAAATTGTAGAGAAATACGTATTGGCAATCAATAATCACTTGCTTAAACGATGTAGAAAAACATCGTAAGAAAACTTATATAGGTAATTTAACTTATATAGTTTATAAATGTCGACTATGGCCTAAACCTATCACACTCTGAGAGGAGATCCGCGTTTTATGGAGTAGGACAATAATCAGCTACGAGCGACTAGATATGATTCGTTGAGTCAGGTAGCCAATTAGCAAACATCGCAATACTTATACGTTTCATCGTGTCCGTTTCCCGGTTTTTCGTCTGTCCGTTTTTCTCTGACATACTTATACAGAGACTACTGACAGTAAATGTTTTCGTTTAAGCTATTATTTGAATAAAACAACTGTTACATAATTGAAATAATATTTGATTTGTCATCCGATTATGACGAATGCTCGGATTAATGTTGGACGACGGACTTGCTGTATATGAATTGGCGTTCTATTTGATGGCCATAAAATTGTGAGATCGGGTTCTTGCTGTAAATAAATAGTACTTACCATACCCATTAATTAATTTTAATCATAATCGTTTGACAACAGAAGTAATATTTAGCAACGATTTTTTTAGGCGCAAGTTACCCAGAAGAGTTTAAAGTAAAATCAAAGGCTTTATCGAATCTTATATGTGTCGATATTGCATCTCCACCTTCCAATAAATTATAAGCACTTCTGTTTTATTCGCCAGTTTTATGTATAAAAAACAGGTAAAAGCAAAGTGCTCGTCCTGAATCACCATTTAACGCGAGGTATCTGTTACTGCACGTTTTGTACAAAAATATAAATAAGATAAATTGCCGCAATATAGCCTGACGTATCTTCTACCCACCTTACGCCTGGATTACGCTTAGATGTGACCGTTAAATATTTAATGGAAAGTATTGTAACCATTCGTTCATAGGAGGTCGCTTAAATCATGAAACGAAGTTCTCTTGCACTATCGCGCTGCCACCTTTATTTCACACATAAATCGAAACTTAGCAGAAAATCTGGTCTTATTATTATTATTACTAATGAATAATGAGTTGATAACTAACATCATATTCAGTTTTAGGGATAATTGGCAATCGGAGAGCGGCGGACGCGGGCGGCGCGGGCGGCGCCGGCGTCGGGCGTCGCTTTGACAAGCGGCCCGTGAAATGGGTTCACTAATAACGTTATATTATTTCTCTCCAACAACTAAACGAACATTAACTTTCGGCCGCTAATTTTGATGAATCTGTTCCTTTATTACAAGTTTTATGAACACGCTCGTTTATTACGTTTTCCTCCTTCGATAAGTTGTTTAGTAACATATTAAGGGAAATCCCTGGCGCCTCACACTAACATTTCTTAGAGTAATTGGAATGAGCAACATTCCTCGCCATAATAGCCGAGATATTTCATACCTTTTACGGTGCACAGCCTAAAACGACTCGCGGCGGGTGTAAATTAAATACACGTCAACATGAAGTGTCTTGAAGCTAAAAGCGCCTCGTTGGATGCATTACAAACATTACAGTCGCAGGGAAACGTGTTACAGTGTTAGTGGCGGCGCTGGAAACGCTCGACGGTTAATGCACGATGCTTTCATCGAATTTGCGTCATTTCGACCAATTCCTGCCATCAACCGCCGTTTATGATTGAACTGTGACGTGTTTCAGACGTAGTCAGAATTATTACGGAATTCAACATTCTAAGTGATGTAAAAAATAATGCGCTTAAGATTTCAGTATCACAGATATATTAAAAAGAACATTTTGTAAGGAATCTGGAATACATTATTATTTAAAATGACCTAAGTACTTATTCTATATACCTATAATTCACTGGTAACTTATGGCCAATATCAGGTGAATTACTCATCTTATCTAGGGTTGATCATAGGTGCCGACTTACCATCACGTTAAGTGCATGCTACTTCTAGAATATATAATTAACAGTACTATATCTGCGTTCTTTGGCAACATAGCACTCTACAAAAACATAAATCTGCTCAAACAAACTTAAAGTTTAATCTAGTAAGAATTCAAAAACGAAGTACAAGTAGTAGTATCTGAGTTTAACATAATTTTTTTAGGGTTCCGTACCCAAAGAGTATAAACGGAACCCTATCACTAAGACTCCGCTGTCCGTTTGTCTGTCATCAGGCTGTATCTCATGAACCGTGATGGCTAGACAGTTGAAATTTTTACAGATATGTATTCTGTAGCCGCTATAACAATAAATATATACTAATATTATAAAGCAGTAGAGTTTGTTTGGTTGAGCGCGCTAATCTCAAGCGAAAAATTCTTTTTTGTGTTAAATAGTACATTTATTGAGGAAGGCTATAGGCTATATAACATATGTGTTTGTTTGTTCTTTCTTATGTAGTAGCGAGTAAAACCGCGTGGCACAGCTAGTACTAAATAAAAAAAAGCAAAAAAACAGAATAAAATAAATAACTGAGGGAGCTCCCATACACCAAACAATTTTTTTGCCGTTTTGTATAGATAACGGAACGTTTCTTGCGCGAGTCCGACTCGCACTTCACCGGTTTTTTTTCGATGAAGTCTGCTCGGAGCCGCGTCGCCGCCGCCCGTCACCGGCGCTCCGCAGTCAGCACTGTTTTGCATTTTAAAACACTCTGACGTCTTGTAAAAATGTTACACACTGCTGACTCGGGCTAATGCATTTATTTCTCCAGAGACTCTTAGATTTAATCTCGACACCGCAGCACTTCTCGGATTTGTTGATGTTCTTCCATATTCACGTTAAATTACTTTTTAATATGCAAATTATTATAAAACATTCATATGAAATTACGCTGTATGTTGTAAAATAAAATAATATGATTAAAGTCGGTCCCGGATGCATTGCGTAGGTCCGTACCGTACGGACAAAGTTACTACGCTTCGTCTTACTACACTTTTCAACACAGAGTACAACAGGTCAACACTACTGGTATTAAATATAAAGCGGGGATACCCCGAAGGAGAACCTGAAATGGTTCTACTGTCTTACAGAGTATCCAATAAATGTTTAAAATATACATAAAACAATCAACGACTTATATTCTATGTAAATAACTGTTATAAATACAGCCTGAATTCTCAAAAACCGAAGTCCTTTATCCCAGGTGCTCCCAATGGCCACAAATTTGATTTAGTTGGTACAGGATCGCGCGGCTCCTGTGCCAAGGGTTTAGGATTTGATTTACAGCTGACACGCCCTAAGCATAAGAATAGTGGGAATAGTGTGATATCATAAACTTTAATGTTTTATGCTATTAGTAACTGTTGTAGGCATGTACTTCAAACAAGTATGAATCATGTGACAGATCCTTTAAATATAAAATAATGATATGTGAAATTACGAAATGCATATAAAAAATAACATTATGTTCATAATGTTATTAAATATGGAAACAAAGTTAGCAAAATGTAGCAAAAAAGCCGATAAATACATACAGATTCTTGTAGAATTAATTTATTATAAGAAAATCATGTTATATTTGCGGCAAGTTCTTACATACGTGTTACATCTCAGGAGGCTCCGGCGTTCGTCTTAATGAACGCTATGTTAATGAGTGTCAACTGCGTCTTATAACTTGCATGACAAAATCTGACTAAATAAATGAACTTGTTTTCTTATATTAATTATACATTTATAACATAATTATACATTTGAAATGAAAAAACAACGGGCTATATGATTGGAGAAGACCAAACTTGTTGATTTACGATGGAAACTTATTAACGTTAGTTTAAAGTTGACTTTTTAAGTCACCTTTAGAACGTAGAATAATGTAACTAATAATAGAAGAAATTCTGTTAACGCTTCCATTATTATGATAAAATAAAATAACCTATTAGACCTCATTTTATTAATATAAAGGAGGATTGTAATGAATTGAATAATATTAATAAATTGAATACTGATATTGTTAAATAATATTGAATATTGATAAATTGTAATGAAATCTTAACAGAATTTGTTAAGTTAATTCATGCGCAAAGACATGCTACACACACATTTATTCCTTGCTCGAAGTACCTAATATGACATATATTTCAAATGAGGTTTTTGATATAACGCTCAGATGTAGCGAAACCATTGCCGCCTACCTCAGCTTTCTTATTTGGGTTTAAATTCAAATGGCAATCACCGCTTAATAAAGATAGACAAATATTTACATAGCGTAATAAATTAAAAATGTTAAAATATCCTTAATCAATGTTGGCCCTAATCTACGTCAGTCCCGCCAGAAATTTCCAATCTTACTACACAATTGGGTCCTTAAAACAATGAGGGCTGGAGTATCTCAGTATCTGGAGGCCTAAATACGAGTGCGGAACGCGAACGACCTCCCGAAAGACACTGTGTAGCAAAGGATAGGCCGTTTCTTTTGTCTCCTTGACGAATAAAGCTTTTAGGAAACCGAGAGTAAAGGTATCCTTTGTGTGAGAACAATCGGCCGACTCATCTGTTTCCTCAATTCTAGTTCTGAAGCAATCACTTAGATAAACCTCGCCGCGCGCGACCTTTGGCATTTTCATTGTATTAGTCAATTAAATTAACCTTATTTTCACACTTACAATGAAAGTCAGGTAACTCTTTTGAAATTCAACTTCTTGTAGCGCGTTTGCTCCGCTACAATGCTTTCGACATCAAACAGTCCATAGAAGTGGATCCTAAGAAATATGCACGTGTAGGTCTACTTGTAGCATTAATGTTTCTTGCATTATTAAGGAAAAATGCGTCTACTATATGTACTATTAAAAGTTCAAAAAGTAATAGATTAATATTAAAATTAATATAAAGTAAATGTGATAATCGAGTCCGCTCTTAGTCTGAACAGAATCAATATACTAATGGCTTGAACAATTCAGTGAGCTCGTAAACTATGAAGCGCCATAGTTGATACGGAATTTAGAAACACTGCATTCAAATTGAACAGATCGCTCTGAAGTGCTCCGAACGGTGAACCCGAATCCAATACAGATCTAAGGCTGTTACCTTTTATACAAGTACCTGCGACGTTTCCGCGAAGTGCAAAAGCACAAAGAAGGAGGAAAATGGATGCAATTTGCGTCGGATCCAGTGCTCGGCGTACGTAAGTGTGGCTGCCGAAGATTTGAAAAAATCTCTGCGCCACAGTTGTGATCTCTATTTCGTTTGCGATACGATTCAGTGTGTGTTATAGGTTCGCACGAACGTGGGTAAGTAACAGATTGAGGTTGTACTAAGCGGATGGAAAAAACGTAGAAATGTAAACGTGGCGATCACGCCGCGCGCCGCGCGCTGGCGAATGTCGCAATACTTTGATTTTTCATTTTGCCTCCGTGGATCAACTTATGCGATATTATAAGTGCAAACATGCTAATTATACTCTTACATTATAATGCATATTGTAATTGGATTTTAGACTTATATTATCGTAAAATTTTAATATGTATCGACATCAAGGAAATAAGAGACGTGAAAAATTTTAACCCGCCGCTACATTGTAACACAATTTGAACGAATGTTAATGAAATGATATATTTCTGTAATTAAAATATATTTACAACTCGATCGAATTAAATGACTCATAAATAGCAATTTTTAAATAAATTTTATTTCTGGAAGCTATTCACTTTAATCAAAAAAATGTTGAAGCGTTTTGGGTTTAAATTGTATTTTATAATTGTTTATTTAACTTCATTTATAAGTGTTATTCAACATCATATCAAATCAAATAATAGGTTTTGGTTCAAAAGTTCGTTCAAAAGTTAACATTACACCTACAATAGTTTTTGACAGTTTGATCGATTCTATGGAGTGGACAGTTTTGTAATACTTACACGTCATCCCCTTCGTTTGATACCTCACTTGGATATATTTAACAATATTCGATTATTCATGCCAACTTTCACTCCCATACCTAGTAAATGGCTGCACTGATTTTAATAAAAAAAATTCAACAAGAACCATCGCCGGAAAACATGGGTTATAACAGAAAACCCGTTCATCCGTATAGGAGCTACTATACCACACACAGACACACTGTCAAACATATCAGTCAAACTTATTACGAACCAGTTTTAGCCTCGAGGACTGATTAAAACCGCGTATTATGAGTACTCGTTACATATTAAATTGATTATTGTCATTTACGCATTTTGAGAAACATCTCAGTTAGTTAGTTAGTGAGACTGGTAACTACTCTATTATACAATTTAATATTGAGGTATAAAGTAAGGGCGTATCTTATAATACTAAATGCTAAAACGAGATATACATTTTAGAATAAAACCTGCATCAATTTTCACAAGCTATATCTATTCTCTCATTGTTTGAAAACTTGACGTGTTTGCGTGAGGATTCTGTCATGTATTATATCGCGCAGTTGTGAATCATTAACATGGGTTTAATTAAGACGCGGTGGCATGCGGCTAACGACTCCAAGAAAATAAGAACTTTTCCAACTTTTTCAACGTATGGAAATCTTCCATACGTTTAAAATGTAATATGCTATACGAGGCCTTTGCACGTTCTGGTATACAAACATTTTCTATTATGATATTTTATGCTATTTTTGCTGTTTATTTGCTAATTGTTGATTTGTGTTCTTAAACTTTCATCTATATAACACGTAATAAGAAATCATGTGATAATGTCGTATCGTATTCTGGTGTGTAAAACCGTTATTCTACACGCGTTAGCACACGTAGTTTTAAGTTAATCCTCAAATAATAAGCAAAGAAACAGACATCGTCATCAACCCATAACAGCCCACCGCTGTAGGGGCCTCTGAGAGGAGCTTAGAATCCAATAAAAGGAAGTTCAGTGGCTATTTTAATGGCAATATTCTACCCGCTATTCTAACGTCGAGGAAATCGCTGCTACTCGTAACATGCAAAAGCAGCACATAAAGCGCGTTACCAAGACAATTACGCATCGCAATGTCGCAATTAGTCAAACCGAGCGTCGGATATCTCCAGATGATGTGCCTTTTAATGGAGTTGGATACATTCCAGCCGCGATTCCAGCGAGAAACCCATTTACTTATGAATCCAGCAATTTGCTGAGGTTCTTAGGCAAATTTCGCGGAAATATACATAATATTGAGCTGGTGTCGGTAACCACAGACACATTAGGCAGCTCGTTTCTATCTCGGTCTACTTTATGAACATATCGAAGATGTTGTCTCATTTATCATCAAAAGTGGTTAACGGTTCTTTGTACTCGAGTTATAGAACTGCTTATATACGGTTGTGACCAGCGATTATTCGTTCACAAATAATTTGGAACAAGGAATAGATTTTAATGTATTGTATAAATATATCTATTTAACACACCCTTCTAAATTGAACACAACAGCGCTTAGCATTGTTTTGTACTATAAAGCGGAAAAATGCGCACTGGTTGTGCCGTCGAAGTCGAACCACGAAGAATTATACTACCTCCAACAAGTACATCTTATTAATTTACAAAACAACGTTGTTGCAACTATAATAATAATCATAGTAAATAAGCTGCATAAGCATAGTGGTAATTTCTATTTCTGAATAGTTTTCCGGTTTCACATCGAATTGATTATTAATTTATCACCCTAAAGACTTAACCATTTATAATCCCAATATGGAGTACTTATGCAATGTTTGCACTAGTAATCAACGTCTTTACCTTGTTGATTCAGAGTGACCTGCTGTTTGTCGAAGGTTGGCCACATACGACTGACCAGCATAAGTAGGCATTTGTATGTTTGTTTTGTACAGACTAATGCTGACAAGTTAAAATTAAATACAACATACATATATATATATATATATATATATATGCAAAATCTTTGTATATCGGAGTATCACATGTGCTTACATTTAAGTCTTGATAGGAAAGTCAGATCTAGAGCTTATTATAAAAAGTATTTTCAAACAATCCACCGTACACACAGTATTCAATACATGTTCGTCCATAAAACATACACATATATATATATATATATATCACAAAGAAATCGAACAAAAGCAATATTTGTTGGTATATTTTGAAATGTTGGTATTATCTTTTAGACTCTAAACGATATAACTGGGTTTTGATAGTCACTTGGCACACATTTGTATTGGTTATCGAAATTAAATATTTTAGCTACACACAATATTCTTCGTGTGTGAAATATGTAACTAAAATGTAACTCGTCGCCAGCTACCCAAGATGTTTTCAGTAAGCGCAAGGTACGTTTATCACATTTACCTCCCGCGGGCGGAGATTGCGCAAATCCAATAAACGGTGCTCTCCCCGTTTGCCGCACTCCCGCAGCATCGTGCGACTAACGGTCTAACACGTTTCCCTGCATTCATAATGCATCCAGCGAGACGCTCTCAGCTCTGGAAGAATAGACGCCGCAGAACGTGTATTTAATCTGCACCGCGCTCGCGTTGCCCGGTCCCTTACAAGCCACCAGGAACGTAAAAAGTAGCTGCGGTCCTTTTGCGGCGAGAAGGAGAATTATGTGCGTATAAATGTATTTGGGAGCGTATGTATGTATGTATGCTCATTTATTAAAATCTCAATTGTAATATGCTACAATATATCAGTGAAATGTGCTATCATTTTTTAAGTTAGGAACTGACGAACGGGAAAAACAGAGGGAAAAACAAACATTATATCAAGCAATAATCCTTACTTCCTTACTAATATTATAAATGCGAAAGTAACTCTGTCTGTCTGTCTGTCTGTCTGTCTGCTACTTGATCACGCCTAA
>DWNE01010165.1:0-10481 GCA_018249875.1 Cecropterus toxeus
AAGTTGGCATTGATGTCATGTTATTAAGGAATTTAAGCACCCCTAATATGTGTAAATGTACCATTTTTTTAGCCCAATGAAGTGGGCGCGGGTCTGCTAGTAGCGTATATAAGATCCATGCCCAATAATGGGACAAGAATAGAAAATAGAACAATCACAGAAAATTAAATCAGTAGAGCTTTTTCGGAGATTGGCGTGTATGGCTTACAAGTGATTTATATGAATCAAAAGAGGATGAAAGTCAAAAGTGCAGAATAGAATAGATAAATAAACCTTATTTGGTGACATAAGATTCGTACGTTACGGGAACACATTTTGCTTAGCGACACAATGAGCTCTCTAATAAATTTTGAACAATACTGTCCCTGAAAAGTTTTCGTGTACAATTTAGTTGCAATTTAGTTGTAACCGCTTCATATATTCTTGTTCTTTACAATAAATTTATGTATTATATATTTTTACTGGACTGCGTCAGAAGGTGGGTAATGTTTTTCGAGCGTATGTATGTTTATTTGTATGTATATCCATTTCTTTGTCACGTGCTACATCTCAAACGGCTTGACGGATTGTGACGTTATCAGTAGAATCGTTTCCTTCTGCGTAGTGACGTAGGCTATATAATTTTTAAATGGAAATAGTGGAAAAAGGAGAGGAAGGACGATTTTTTTACTATTACGACAATATAAGAATCAAATGACAGATAGTAAATAGACCAATCTAAAAATATATAACTACATATATTGTAATACTTGTATTTGCCTATTTAAACAAAACTTCATTTAGCTTCATGCTCCACAGGACTCAGGCAGCTACTTCATATGTAAGTGAGCCGGCAATCATAATTTTTCACCGCATTGCAAGAACTGCTTTCTGAGTGCAAATAGGGGCGGTCGATTGTACCGCCGATCGGCCATACTTGTTCTACCCCCTACAGTCGTCTAACGAACGTTTGAAATGGACATACATACAAACAAACATATATAACTACGCTTGAAAAACATTAAGCTCCTTCTAATGCCGTCGTGTAAAAACAAAACACCATCAAACTGTTTTCACATATTAAACACATGGGTACATACGCGTGGTATTTCGCAATTAATCAATAAAGGCTGTAGACTGGAGCATAGATAAGCCAAACGCCGTTATGAAAATATTTTATTCAGCGACACAAAGGCTTGAACACAAAGCGTTCTCGCAGTTTTGAAAATTATTTAGCCTGTAAAGTGCTTCGTTTAGTGAAACTGACAACTGTATTTGAAATTGTAATTTAGATCAAAATGTTTGGTTGTGTGTTGTTTTCTTCATTCATTTCTTTTATACTAAGTTGTTGCTCATATATAAGCCGGCAACCACACCCTTCGATCGAAACCCAAGAACTGCTTCCAAGTACACTTGTACTACCTTTTAAGTACGGCCGTAAGTGTAACCACATACTGTTGTGAGCTCCCGATGGTCTCGAAAAGTGTTATTGGTCTCCCGGTCAATGTCCTACAAGGCCCACGCACTCAGAAGTCTCCGTATTTGTTCCGTTTGAGTTCCCGGAGCTACGTAGCTCCGAGAAAGGCCACCGAGGGGTTTCAATGCGGTAAAAATTTCACACAAACCAGTGTCTCCAAAGGCACTGTCGTTCTGAAGAATTCTCTGATAAAAAACGGTAAGTTTGTGATTGATTATGACGTAGGCAGGAAAAACCTATTTTTATCTATAAGTAAACGTTAAAGTGCTGAGTAACTAGTAGTGATTGATGAGAGATTAGCTTGTGTATCATCGTTACCGGATATCACATAACAGGCGTGAGATACATCAGTGGGTGGTTCAACCCAAGATATAGTAGTATAGTATAAATACACTGTCTAAAATCATACTCCGATCTTTTACATGTTTTCTTGTTTTTAGTAATTGGTCAATGTACGGTTGACTGCCTTTTTTAGGGCTCAAGTACCCAAGGAGTAAAAAAGGAACCCTCTTGCCCAGACTTCTCTGTCCGTTCGTCCGTCTGTTCGTATGTATGTCATCGGGCTGTATCTCATGTTTTTTTTTTTTATTTTTTTTAAACTGTATTAATATGAAGTAGTAAGCGAACAAGCAGCCTACCTGATGGTAAGTGGTTACTGCTGCCCATGGATATTAGTAAGCAACATTACATTTGTAAGCAGCTTCATATAGAACAGGGGTTCTATATGAAGTCGACCACAGCGTTGCTACTTTCGAGGACTGTGATGGTCGCCTCATATAAAAGTGAGCCGGCAACCACACCCTTCCACCGAACTGCTTCACGCTTGAAATAGATATGGCAGTGGTACTTCCCCGGTCTTCTAACTAGCTTCTAACTAACTACATTGGCTCTACCTCCTGGCGAAGAGCTAGACAGTTGATTTTCACAGATTACGTATTTCTGATGCCATTATATGAACATATACTTAAAAAAATAAAATAACTAAGGGGGGCTTTTATTCAACAAACGTGTTTTATTGCTGTTATGTATAGATCACAGTACGAAACCCATCGCGCGAGTTTGAGTCGCACTTAGCCGGTATTATCTAAGTGACTTATAGGTACTTTTATTCGTGTTAATGGTGAAATTTAAAACGTTTCTATAATATATCAAGCGTTAAATCTAATTTAGTATGTCCTACGTCCGATCAGGGAGTGTTAAGAGAGATAAAGGGCGTCCCGGGTTTTTCCCAACGACTTTCCGGGTTCACGTTCCTTATATTTTATTTTTATAACGAGTAAGGAATAACGAATTTGTGACATTAATTCTTCCTAAAATTGCATAATTAGGTATATGAAATAGAAAAAGGAAATCATGTAACAATATTTATATAAGTATGCCATTTATGATTTAAAATGAAAGTTATAACCAACAAAAGAAATACCTATTTACGTTATACCTATTACTACGTTATATATAAAAATACAAGTAGAAAAAATAAAATAACTAATTTTCTAATGGTACATTTATTCAAAAATGTAGTGTAAAATTTTCCTAGAAATACATAATTAAACCAGACGTAAGCTAGTACGCGTTCATTTACGTGGTTTGAGCTGTCAATTAATATCGTACGAATCCACGTGGTGAATGTTCTCGACACATTCTGTGAAATAGAATAGCTGTCATTACAAAAGTTTATTACAAATTGGTAAATCACACGGTTGGATATTTATTACCTCCTTATTTCGTTTGCAACACTCTGAACTAACACGACTTATTGCGCAATCATGTTAATTACAGTTACAACATAATTTACCAGGTGGTAGAAGCAATGTAGTTCGACCGGGGAAGTACCACCGCCACGCCTATTTCTAGCGTGAAGCAGTGCTTGCATTTCGGTTGAAGGGTGTGGTTGCCTCAATCCTCGGGAGTAGCATCGCACCTGTAGTTGACTTTATATAGAATTCAGTAACCACGTACCGTCAGGTAGGCTGCTTGGTCGTTTGCTAACTCATATTAATAAAAAAAATACCAGTATTTTGTCACGCAGGTTGACAACCGCGTGTGCGTTATCACGCATGTATCATGCCGTCACTGCGCGCTCCGGGAATGTGTGAAGATACAGTATTATCCATAAAAGGTTAGAATTCAAAACTTGGTGGACTAACTACACAGTGGTTGATTGCCTTTTAACCTATGTTTTTGTTAACTTTATTTAATATTAAAAAGATAACAATGAATAGCATAATTTAATTTTTGTCTCAAAAACTCTAATTTGACAGGGGAGCCTTTCAAATCAGCGCTTTTTAATTGTGTCATTTAATCCAAGCCGCGATATACGGAGTAAAATCTCACGCGCGCTAATAACCCTTTAAGTACGTTCATGAGATTTAAGTAACAAACGAGCATGCAGTTCATCTGATAGTAAGTGCCCACTGCTGCCCATTGACGTGTGCAAGCAACTTCAAACAGAAGAAAGTCAAAGATGCTTTGCTACTTTTGAGGACTCTGATCGTCGGCGTCGCCTCATATTGAATGTTAACCGGCGACCACACCCTTCCACTGAAACGTAGTAACTGTTTCTCGCTAGAAATAGTTGTGGCAGTGGTACCTCTCCGGTTGAACTATACTCGTTGCAACACCACTACCACTTTGCTGTTATGTCTCTAAATAAAATATCTTTTCTTTCGGCATGTGGTCTGCAAGTCACAAGGGCGGTCACAAGGGGTGCCTGCAAGTTAAACACCTGTTTGCAATATTCTACAGAATTAATGTTCCGGAATTTTGTATTGAAAGCACATATAATAATAATTGTAAGGTATTCGGAGCTTGCAACTACATCATATATATTTATGAAATATAGTTAGTAAGGAAAATCTATCCCTTGTTATTTATTTCATGGAAACCAAAATTCGGAGAAGTAAGAATAATTTCGAGCGTTGTATCTGCCAATTATTATCAAAGTTCGCGTGGCGAATGTTCTCGAAAGATAAACTGTGGCCCGAATACAAAAGGTTATCCTAAATTGCTGGCGGCGAAAACAAGGAAGTCTCATATAATTTATATTTCGTTACGGATACCTCTTCGCTCTTTCATGTTACTGCTGAGCTTATTACGACTTTTATAGTGTTGTTTTATATGTTAAAGGTGTTACTGTAGTATATTTAGCGCTAATGAAGATTTGTTTTTGTTTAAATATCCATATGTATTACTGGTATTAAGTACAAATCAAAGTATATATAAAATTATAAATACCATCTTAAATGCAACAACTTGGTGACTGACCGGACTTTTGTACTTAGCACTTCACTAACGTTTAAAGAGGTGACCGCCGCAGATTTAATATACCGTAATTTATTAACGTACATATGTGCCGAAATTCGAATTGTGGAATTTATAGGTATTTATGTATTAAAATTTTTAATTATAATGTAATTCAAATTTTGAATTTTTCGGCTAGTTCGAACTATAACACAGTAGTATTTGTATTGACTTTTTTATTTTTGTTATGTTATGTTTGACGACCCGCGTGGCGTAGCGGTCACCATACCGGTCTGACGCGCAGTGGGTCCCGGGTTCGATTCCCGGCCAGACAGAAATATGAATGATGAGTTTAGATTTCTGTTTGGGGTCTGGGTCTTTGTGTGTCCATGGCACCCACGACACAGGAGAAACTCCTAGTGTGTCTAGTTACGTTGAATTTACAGATCAGGCTTAAACATATAATGATAACTTTTATATAACACTAGCTTTTCCCACGGTTCTGTTCGCTTGGGTTATGCACCACGATAAAAAGTATTTATTGTAGGTAATCTAGGCCATAAACTATCTATATCCCAAATATCATTTGAATCAAATGTGTAGTATTCACGTAAAAGTGTAACACACATACATCCTCACAAATTTTTGCGTTTATAATATTAGCAAGACAATTGAGTGCCGTTCAAAAAACTCTTTATTTGAGAGAAGGATTTGATACATTGCATGCTGAAAAATACTGATTTAACTCAAAAAAGACTATTTTTGGCGTATCGCAAAAGAAGATCTTGCAATAAGACCTTTTGGTACTTGTTGATGATTAAATAAATAATTAATTAACGTTAGGTCGCCAACAAATTTTAATTTCAACGTTATTCAAATGGTAGACGGTGGATGGCGTTAACAGAAGCCTGTATCTGTACGTAACTACATTTTAACTTATCTCTTAAAGAGTCAGTGTTCCATTAAGCATGCGACAGAAGTACGATCTAGCTACTTGTAGTTTATACTCTTATTCTTACTTAATTTTTTCTTACTCTAAATAATTTGTATAAAGATCATTCATTATCTTTGTCATTTTATGTAGAACTACTATAGTTGAGAGTCAATTCTCAAGTTATTTTGAGTTAAACAAGAATTCACGATTATCATGTTTGGTAAGAGTAAAGTTTAAGGAAATTGTTTAAGAGCTTTGTATGTTTAGATAAGTATAGGCGAAGTAGATGGATGGTTTCACAGGGATTAAAGCTTCCAAGAAACTTGCATGTTAGCTTTACAAAACATCTCGGTGGTTGCAAACAGTTCGCAACTTCAATATTAAAATATGTTTTAGTGCAGTAATAGTATGATGAACTCTCTCGTCAACCCATTGTTGTCCCACTGCTGGGCACGAGTCTTCTCACAGAGTGAGAGAATTTTAGGCCATAAACATTATATTCGGTCATAAAAAAACACTTTGCTTTAATAGGGAGTGATACAAAATAAATGTTAAATATAAAAAAAATATAGAATATTTTACTACATTCAAATAATTTACGTACGTTAAAAAAGAAAGACGTTTTATGCTAACAACATCTGAGCGGAAATGTCTTTACTATGGACGGCAAAAGGAACGTAGGTTAGAGCGTTATTTGAAAATCTGGTGACCGACTCTAAATTTTCTGAGGTATAAAGCAGAAATAGTGCCACCAAAAATCTGATTCATAATAATACCTGCTTCACCAGGTGGTAGAACCAGTGCAATTCAACCGGGAAAGTACCACCGCCACACCTATTTCTAGCGTGAAGCAGTTCTTGCGTTTTGGTGGTAGGTTGTGGTTGTCGACTCACCTATATATGGGTCGACCATCTTAGTCCTCGTGAATAGCAACGCATCTGTAATCGACTTCAGATAGTGCCTGTGTTTTATATGAAGTTATTTACGGATGTCCATGGGCGGCAGTAACCAATTACTATCAGGTGGACTCCATACTCGTTTGCTAATTCAACGTTATGAAATAAATACAAACTTCCAATTTAATGATTCATGTGGTAAAATAGAAAATACCAATAAAATGTTGTATAACAAGAATTTTATCGAAGATCTTAACCGCATTACCTCCTAGTCCTCGCGAGGGACAGGCCCTGTTACCCTAACTTCGCTAAGGGTCTTTCAAAGTCCTTTAGTTACGTAGTTTCGGTGCCTATCTAATTAAGATACATTGAAGGTCAGTTGTGCTTGCTATTGTAATAAACATAGTATGCCCATAGTAAGAGTTTATAGTATTAAAAAAACACACGCTTTCTACACTCATAGCTCCACATTAGGATTTTCTCATGTGTCGTGGGTGCCATGGACTAACAAAGACAAATACACAAACACCCAGACCCAGAACAGAAATCTAAACTAATCATTCAATTCCTGTCTGGCCGGGAATCGAACCCGGGACCTACTGCGCGTCAGACCGGTATGGTGACCGCTCCGCCACGCGGGTCGTCAAAAGTATATACTTATCAGAGGCATTCCAACTTAGTCCTCTGAAGTAGCAATGCATAATGGCTAATCGGGTACGACAGATCTTATCTGGATTGATTAGAGATGTCCATGGGTGGCAATGGCCATTGACCACACTTGGACTGCATTTTCGTAAGCCACTTCAATATTATAAAAAAAAATCTTTATACGTTTCCTCATAACAATCATCAGGCCCATACATTGCAATGTGCGACTACATCTCAACTCAATAAAGTAATTGAGATGTCATGTTATTTGTAGATTAAGGTTTCTGGTTTGTCGACCTTTTTATTTTTCGAGGCCGAGAATTATCGACTTAGACTTCTCGAGTTTCTCGAGTCTCTTAAGATACTTTTATAATTAAGTTTAAGACACAGTATTGTTTACAAATTTTTGCTCTAAACACGTCACGTATTATGTGCTTGATTTTTTAGTAACCTAGCGTAAAGAATGGATTTCATGAGTTCTTGAGGCGTAGAGATTATTTTTCTCTTCTTGACAAAAGACAAAATTCTCAAGAATTCTCAAATCGAGAACTAGAGCAGGAACCCTAGCAAAGAAAGACATATCCATTTCACTACTGAGCTGGCCTTCCGTAGTACGGGATTTTGCTATAGATCCCGTTTGGGTGTACGTGTTGGTGACCGCAGCAAACGGATAAATTTTCAGGGAAACGTTTTGTCAGGATTTAATCCCGTAGAAGCTTTTACACACATTCCACATCACACACCAACCACACTACAACTATAAGTGTGTTGGCGGTGCAAATTTGTATGAAACTGTAGTATTTTGTTTATAGTATTTTACTTAGTTTATGTAGATTTTTTTTAGATTATATTAGATTATGTAGATTTTACTTGTATAGTATTTTATATATTTCTGGGTCTGGGTGTTTGTGTATTCGTCGTGTCTGGCACGACACAGGAGAAAATCCTAGTGTGGGGCTATGAGTGTAGAAAGCGACTATAGCATTTTCATAGCTCATTTAATTCGCTTAACTTTCGTCGTAATAATTGAATAGTGTCATGTGTAGCTAAGCTTCGACCTTTTATAAATTTCTGGGCCAGATTTGTTTTACTTGTGTTATCATCGATAATTCTAGTATGAAGATAACAGTAAATATTTGGGTACTTACATTTATAATATAATCCTTTCAACCATTTTCCTGTAGGTATGTCAAATGGTAGTGTGGAAATCGTCTCAATAAGAGTGCACTTTTTCAGTCTGAAGCAGTTCGTGGGTTTCGGCAAAAGGTTGTGGTTGCCGGCTCACTTTTAAATCAGGCGACCATCTTAGTCCTCGGAAGTAGCATCGCCACTTATCTGATTGTAGATAAAACCCCTGTTCTGTATGAAGTTCAGATGTACGGGCGGCAGTGACTACTTACCATCAGGTGGACTGCACGGTCGTTTGCTACTCCAATCTTTAAAAAAATCTTGCTAAATCACTTGTCTACAATGGAGAACAATATTTTGCAAAGTGTAACAGGCTTCCCAACATTTTGTTAATACGTTTGCTACCTATCCGCGCTAAGTTTTCCGGTCAAAGGAATGCGCCTCCCCCCTCACAGCTAACTGCCGCACCTCTTAGTCGTCCTAAAATGTGCTAAAAGTATCGAAGGCAATGTAAGCGCCGTAAACGCGTGATATTATTACTTATGCTGCAACTTAATATTGCTCAGTTTTCGTGATATATGTTTGTTTTGTTTTCCGTATTAGAACTATGGGTAAAAAAAAATACGTTACGACGTGTCGTTATAATACGGTGTTAAAGATTATGACGTTTTTGAAAAACGAAAAAAAACCTGTTCATTCATAAAACTGTAACAGGTAAAAAAATGTACTTATTTTCATTGATTTTTATAATAAAAATGTTTCATTTTTTTGCTGACGTTACTACATGAATGACGTCACGTCGACAGCGGCAAACTTAGCGCGAACGGGTAGTATGTGTGAACAGATACAGCCTACATCAACGAGATGAGAGTATGGGGCTGACATCACATAGCAATGCATATATAACTGAAAATGTTTTAGGTTCGATCTAACAAACTCTATGAGAACGGGGTATATATTACCTAACTTGAATAAAGCTCTCTAACGTTCTTCGGATATAAAGTTTCGGCAAATTTCAATGAAGATATTATGATTATGTAATAGACGATCGTTCAACGAATGGTTGATAGAAATATTATACTTGTTATTTTACTAGCAAATTCCCGCAACTTTGGATTTCAAGGGCAGGTCCAGCGAAAGGCAAATAATCCAGGTCCTAACAATTTGTTCATTCTAATTCATTCAATTGCTTTTGAACCAATTTAAACATTTATAATAGGTGTCAATATCACTTGGGCTAGAACATGTTTGCAGCTTTAGTGACAATATCTAATAAGTTAAAACAAAATAGTTTCGAAACATTAACTTAATGAGTGGCGGTTACGAGTTGAACTGCGTGCTTGTTTGTACAAAAGTGTCTTTAATTTGAAGAATACCCAGCGAGTTATTATTACAAGATTTTCCATTCACTCTAAATGAAGATATACTGAATACTCATAAAGCATATCTTAACAAGATAATGTTACGAGAATCTCTGGAGAATTAAGGGGTCTCAGTCGTGGAACATTTTATGACATATGTTTAATGTTTCATCCAACCTGTGATCTTCATGTCCCTTTAAAGATACCGTCTCCTTTATATCTGTTATAATAATATTATATAAAACATAATAAAATCGCATAAATATCCCATTTGTACGAGAATGATAATAGAGTTACGAATTAATGATTACTATTACTTCACATGATGATGAAGAGACGCTACACTTACCGCAGGGCCACGAAACAGTCGATTCAAGCGTCATTCGCTTTGTACGAACAGCGTCAGCGACATATGCATGTGTCCGAACTTACAAGGCCACGAAGTTCTACTGCAATTTGCAGCGATTTTCAGCAAACAGAAGCATTTTTTTGTAGCCTGCAATTTATTTTCGCGAACCCTGGTGATTTTTTCGAGGTACGCCGGATTCGCGAGGTAACTAAGCTTTGTATGTGAAATCTACGCATTGTTCGATTTTCATCGCTTAGATTTCTTTAGTCTTGGTGAGAATGTTAAATCAAAGCAAAAACCTATTTTATTCTTGACGACCTAAGAAGAAATCCAAGACCGGTGTTACTATAGACTTTGATGACCCGCGTGGCGGAGAGGCCACCGATCTAACACGCAGTGGGTCCCGGGTTCGATTCCCGGCCAGACAGACATCTGAATGATGAGTTTAGATTTCTGTTCTGGGTCTGGG
>DWNE01010166.1:0-10481 GCA_018249875.1 Cecropterus toxeus
AACTGCTTCACGCTAGAAATAGGTGTGGCGGTGGTACTTCCCCGGTCGAACTACATTGGTTCTACCACCTGGCTAACTTTACTAGCCGAAGTACTCGTGCTTCGCTATGGGACATAAATTATTTTTTATTAATATTTATTTCAAATAGAGAGAGAAATCAATAGTAGCCATAAGTTGAACAGGTAAATAAGCTACATCTATGTAAAATTTCATGTAAATCGAACCAGTGGTTCTTTCGTGACTGAGTCACAAACAGATACGCACAAACTCATTTTTATAATTTTTCATTGTATAGATTTTCTAATAATAAATTTAAGAAATATATTATTTTATTTTAGAAAAAATATGTATATCATTAGCTCTAAATATTATTTACTTATTAGTTAATTATTTGGAATTTTATTTTAAAACATTAGCGCCCCGGCGACGAATGTAATAATAAGATATCGATCTAATTAAAGTAATAAATTAATAATTCTTAATACAATTTCGTCTACAAAACGGTGGTAAATTCCTACATTAACGATAAGACTGCCGTTTACTGCTAAATTTATGTTTTTTTTTATTTTACTTAATTTTATATTTATTTATACTTTTACTGTAAAATGTTTTTAGTAAATTTGAGTAAGTGCGGTCCGCTCGCCATACCAGTCTGACGTGCAGAGGGTCCCAGGTTCGATCCCTGGGTAATTTAAATGATCAATTTATATTTCTGTTTTGGGTCTGGTATTCGTTTTCAAGGGAGTATGGAGAATCAAAGTATGGGGCGTGTAAAAAGTGTTAAATAATTTTTTTCATCCGACTGCGTCAGACACACGATAATGTATTTTGAGCTTATGTATGAAGAATTGACACATAGTAACATAATTATGACATATCATTGGCATCGTCTCAGCTTGCTGAATGACATAGACATGCAGTTCTTGCGTTTCGGTGGAAGGGTGTGATTGCCGGCTCACTTTTATATGAGGCGACCATCTCAGTCCTCGGGATTAGCAACGCATCTGTGATAGACTTCGTATAGAAACCTTGTTCTATATGAAGTTGCTTACAAGTGTCCATGGGCGGCAGTAACTACTTACCATCAGGTGGGCTGCTTGCTCGTTTACTACATATTTACAAGAAAAAAAAACTTATCATTTTCATTATTGTAATAACTTAACAATGTAACCTTTTAAACGTCGACATTCAAGTAAACAAATTCAGACTAAAAAGCGTTATTTATCGGAGTAAATATAAAAATAGTTCGCTAACTGACCAAGTTTAGGTTAAAAACCACGCCTAGGTTGTCTTGGAAAAAGTAAAGTGATTAGGATCAGAGGCAGTATTTCCGAGCGGCGATAGCGGACTGGCTCTTGACCGATTTAGCGCGAGTCTTAGCCCACTAATAAACTTTAATCTTTTTTTCTAAGAGCTGCCTATTACGTTTGAAGATGTTTATTTCTCACTAGCTGAACTACCCGCGCTTCGCTACGCATTTTTCATACTTTTAATGCAATTAAAAAAAATAAAATGTTAAAAAAAGGAAAGGAAAAAAAGATATAATACAAACAAAAAAGACAAACCCGTTGAGTGTATTGCCGGGTTTTCTCACTTGTGGTCGTGTTCCTATTCCCTGTTAATGTAAGAAAAAATATTGTAACTGACAATTTGTAAGTGCCCCCGTAGGCCTATGCAAAATAAAGACATTTAATTTCATTCATTTCATTTCATACATCGGGTTACATTAGCGAAATTTTCAGATGGTTTCCTTTTTTTCTCTTATTTAGTATATCGGTCCAGTAGTTTTGGAGCCTATTCAATTCAAACAAACAAGCAATCAAATCTTTCCTCTTATAATATTAGTGTAAGTAATTGCAGAAAAAATACTTAGATATGCAGATATTAAAATACGTTATAATAAGCGTTTAATAGCCTACTGAGTAGAATTAGAATTGTTAAAAAGTAATAATAATTGAATGAATATATAATAAATATATGTATTAGGTGACCGTTGATGTGTTCGAAATTCGACAGCAGTTAAACTTAAATAAAACTGCGTAAAACGATTTTTTGTTCATAATTATATATCTAATTTAAGGCTTCATATGAGTTTTGCACAAAATAGGCAAGAAAAAGTACTATAATATATATTTTTAGAATAGTCTATTATAGTCTATTAAGTCTATAGATCCCTCCCCCTTCTTATTCCCCTATTTTTAGGCGGCATTTTTTCAAAATACATAGCCTATGTCACTGCAAAACAGACACAATTCTAATGATATGTCACGATCCATCAAGCTGTTTGGGCTGTAGCGCGTGCGTGCCAAATAGATGGATATACATAAAAACAAACATGCATACATACATACATACGCTCGAAAAACATTACTCTCCTTTTGACGCAGTCGGATGAATATATGTATTTACCAAAGTGCTTATGACCTAAATTAAGACATAGGATACTTATTACACCTATCACAGATGTGGCCGCGGGAATAACAAAGTAAGACCTACATACAAACGCTCTCAAAACATTACCCTAAAAAATCAAGTTTTTGTATGTCCATTTGTCAGCTTATATATACTTCATATTGTGAGCGTCAATTAGAAACACCTGGCTAACTTCAGATTAATCCATCACGGGAGACCTACTTTGCGCTTTCAATGTTTCATTAGATTTATCATTTGACTGTTTTCCTAACTATACCTGACGCGTTCTTCATTAAGATGTTAAAACATGATTAATATGTCGACGTGAAAACTTACTCCGTTAAAAGTAAGTGTTTTTTATCTGTTTATATTATGAAATGTAGTTCCATGTGTTATTTGCAAAAAATATGGTTTGTGGGACTCAGAATCTTACTAATCTTACAAAAATTACAGCCATAGATCTTCAGTTATTTTTATACGGGGCAAAAACTTAAAAATGCCGCCCCTGCCTACTTGAATTTCTTTTATCATCATTTCAGCCATCAAATGTCCAATAATTCGTGATCTTTAAAACGTATACGTGTCAAGAGTTCCACTTCCTATTGACAAGGCGTCCCATTGGTCAACGACGCTTTCTACACTAGGCACTAATAGCCCCACACTAGGATTTACTCCTGTGTCGTGGGTGCTATGAACACACAAAGACGAATACACAAACAGCCAGATCCAGAGCAGAAATCTAAACACATCATTCAGATGCCTGTCTGGCCGGGGATCGAACCCGGGATCCACTGCGCGTTAGATCGGTATGGTAACCACTCGGCCACGCGGGTCGTCAATTGGTCAAAGTTAAATCAATTATGAATTGCGTGTTCGTTTGACTTTGCCGCCCTCTAAACTTGCCGGGGCATAGGCTTGCCCCCCTTGATCCGGGGCTGAAAAATTATGAAGGCAAAAGTTTGTGAGGATATGCGTTTGTTACTCTTTCTCATAAAAAAGTAGTTTTGGAGAACAAATAGTTTATGAACCGAATTAACACATAAGTCACTTAAAACTATAATAAATACGATCGAAGCGGCTAAAGCTCGAAAAAGCCAGTAAGTAATAATTAGTTTTCCAATATTTTTTTATAAATTCTCTCTGTCTTAATAGACAGACGCTAATGCGTGTGTTTGAAATCGCATCAAAACAAAGCTTCAGATTGAAAAGCAAAGATTGAATAAAGATTTGGGGTAACGTTTAGTTATTTAATTAATATCTACGAGTATGTAGCTATGTACTCTATGTTAAGTTACTACGATTTAAGATGATGCTATTTTTTTGAATCGACTGAAACTGCAGGACTCAGCTAGTGTATTCAAGAAATATATTAATGAAAAGTTAGCAAAACATGTAAAAACAAAATGTAGGACTATAATAATTTTTGTGGGAGATTATAGATATATAGGTGACAACTGCAGATGATCAATAGGTCGACTGTAAGCTCGTTTGCTTTTATATTAAAGCAAACGAGCTTACAGAAGACTAAAACCCAACCAAACCTTACAAGCAAAAAATCTTTTGCTAAGAATTCGGCAAGTGACAAGAAGTATAACTGAAACAAACTGCATCTGTCCATAACTTGGGAAAGTTAAAACAAATTAACCTGATTAATGGTTGTTGGCGCTCAGCAAGCAGGAAGCCAGCCTACCTTAGCGCGAGGCTTAAACATTTACGCTGATGTAGTACATTTTTCTTATTCATTTTGGTATTTTTACTTTATTTCGCTGCATGTAAAACGAGCAGTGATAGCCAAATGGTTGAAACTCGGCTTGTCAATCGAGGGTCCGAGGTTCGAATTCCAGGCTACGCACTACTGATTTTTCTAAAATTATGTGCGTATTAAAAAGTAATTATCACTGTTTTACGATGAAGGAAAACATCTTCAGGAAACCTGCACATCTGAGAGTTCTCTAAAAAAAAAGAGTGAAGTCAAAGATGAAGTCTACCAATTCTGACTTGGCGCGGTGGACTATGGCCTAAACTCTCATTCTGAGAGAAGACCCGTTCCCAGCAGTGGGACAATAACGGGTTGACGATGATTCATGTGAAATGTCTTATCTAACTTTATCAAAATATAACTTTATCAGAAATCTAAATTCATCATTCATATTTCTGTCTGGCCGGGGATCGAACCCGGGATCCACTGCGTGACAGACCGGTATGGTAACTGTTGCGCCACGCGGGTCGTCAAATGACGTCAAGTTTATGACCTGGATTACCATATCTAATACTCATATCATGGTAAGCGCGGGCTGAACCGCGGGAATAAGCTAGTTAACTTTTTAATGTAACGGATACTCTCAATACGCGACTTCAATTACTTTATTGTCGATATTTCGACCAAGTTCCCTGAATCGTCGAAACTGCGGTGGCGCGAAGAAACCGTTGACAAACACTAGCGGTAGATTAATTAATCTACCCTAAGACTAGTTTGTTTTACTTTTTTGGTTCCATATCGCGACACTTAAAGTAAATATATCCTTATACACCAATAACTGTACTATTTGTGATCTAAACTAATCGATGTACAAACTAACCAAATTGAAACAATTCAGCGATAATGTTACTCTAAAATTATAACTAAGTATATCTATAATCGTGGCCAAAATTAATTATGTGAGTTTTTATCGCACTAAAACTGCCGCGGTAGCCGTTCTCAGCGTTCTGTGAAAGACTCCGGGAAGACTGGAAGACTCCTTCCACACCCTTCAGACTAGAACACAGCGGCATATAACACTGCTGTTTGTAGGCAAAAATAGGTGTGGCGGTGGTGCTTTCCGAGTCGAACCACTAAGAAATCTACCACCAAATAAAAGAAATAATGTATAACTCTGCAATAAAATCAGCGACAATTGTTTTTGCCCGACTGCGTCAAAAGGAGGGTAATGTTTTGAGAGCGTATGTATGTATATATGTATGTATGTTTGTTTGTATGTCCATTTTTTTGACACGCTAAAGCCCAAACGGCTTGACGGATTGTGGCGTATGACATATCATTAGACGCGTCTCAGTTTGCAGAGCGACGTAGGCTATTTTATTTTAAAAAATTGCGCCTGGAAATAGAGAAAAAGGGGGAGGGACGATTTTTATCTACTACGACAATATGGGTATCAAATAAAAGCTAGTAAATAGACTGATCTGAAAATAGATATACCTATGCATATCTATTATAAAATTTTTACTTGACTATTTTGAAAAAGTCGCATATAAACGATAAATTAAATTATGAGCAAATTTAAGGATTTTAACGATGTTACAAATTACTTTATGCTTGTGTTTGTAATGTAAATACATATCTGAGAAGATATTCATTTACAATGAGTGATTATAAATGACGTGAGACAGTAAGGTTATTACCACGAAATGCCTTAAATACAATGAGATGTATCGGTTTTCCTCTAGTTTAGAGATGACGTAATTGGAAATACGGGACTGTGACCAATGAATATTAGTAACATCTCTGTCACTCCTCATAAGTGTGAACAAGATGGACACATAGCGATACGTAAATAGCACGGATAAAATAAAGATAAGCCATTTGAGGTAATTCTACAGTTCAAATATTATACCTACCAATTTACCCAGTATTATCTCACGTGTGGTATTAAATGAACAACAATCATTACTATGTATTCGAAACCACAATAAAATGTAGATTTACACTTACCGATGCATTTAACAGGAAATTGTAAAGAGCTATAAAAACGTTCTGGGTAATATAATGACAAGTGAAATACATATTATGGCGTGACCTTCGATATGTTTCAGAAATTAATTGGAAAGGAATCTTCTATCGACTGTTGTTCAGTACTTCTGACTGGCCGAAATACTGAATTTAATAAAATGGTTAAAATTCAAAAATGTTGACGTTCTGTTATTAGTCATTACACTGATTTACATACAGGTACTATTCATTATTCGGTTGCCGTCAAGGATTGTATGGATATAGGAGGATGGATACAGGAGAAGTGGAAGTACAATAATCTGACTGGTCGCCAAATATTGTGCACAGAAGACGGAGGTATTTATGTATATTATCATCTATCAGTATTGCGTTCAGCATACAAGGATTTAATTTGACATTCTAAAATCATACAACTGTTATCCTTTGTGTTCCTATTACTTCCGTTTATTCCAATACACACTTTATGTAAGGTTAGTGGCAACTGACGCCCATGTGCATCATATATATTTCAGTGGTAAATTGATTGATAAAGTGTAGCGTATCTTGCCAAACAAGCCTCATGTTTGGTCAAATTCTGAGAATAAGTACAGATTGAGATTCCATTATTTTTTTGATTGTCCCTGTTTGCTTGTATGTTTGAAATCGCACAAACCAAAAGTACGTAATATAATTTAAGAAATTGATAATAGTTATTTTGAAATACGTTTATCGCCTCTCTTGGGATAACATTCAGTACTCATTTCATGCCATTCATTCCATAAAGACTTATTAAAAATTAGGTTTATTTATACATTAATAATTTAGATATTTTGTTTGTTTTTATCATATTAAAATACACGTGTGAATCAAACATCAGCAGTTACTGAATTTATTAAACATGTCATCATGAACGTGCTAAATTATTTACATGAATTGTAAATTCTCATCAATCGTTTATTACGTACGTACAAGGCACTCATGGTCGTATTGTGTTAATGAAATGTAATGAATATATTAGTTAAATGCAAAGGAATGCCTGCTCCCACCTATTTTTACCAGACTGCGTCAGAAGGAGGGTCAGTTTTCGAGCGTATGTATGTTTGTATGTATGTATGTATGTCCATTTCTTTGGTATGCGCTACAGCCCAAACGGCTTGACGGATTGTGACGTATGACATATCATCAGAATCGTCTTTTTGCAGAGTGACATAAGCTATATAATTTTTAAAAATGGCGCCTACTAATAGGGGAAATAGAAGGGGGGAGGGATGACTTTTTATTATCGCGTAATATATGTAATTGCATAGCAATATGTGTAAATTTGTAATATGAAAGCAAATTGATAAAATCAGTATGCTTACGATCTAGGAGGTATCAACGATACACATTTTATAGCGAAGCAGTTCTTGGCCGAAGGGTGTAGTTGCCGGCTCACTTATACTATGAAACGAACATCTTAGTTCTCGGGCCTAGCAACGCATCTGTGATCGACTTCATATAGAACCCCTGTTCTATATGAAGTTGCTGACAGTTGGTCATGGGCGGCAGTAACCACTTTTTTCTTTATCAGACTTCAACTTCAACACCCTTCCACCAAAACGCAAGAACTGCTTCACGCTAGAAATAGGTGTAGCGGTGGTACTTCCCTGGTCGAACTACATTGGCTCCACCACTAAAATTACAATCCACTTACCATCAGGTGGACTGTACGTTCGTTTGTTACTTTAGTCTGATAAAAAATAGACAAATTTTAAGCTTTAATGACTCCTCAATACAAAACCGTATAACTAAACAGTAGCGCATTTAATTAGGTGTGAACAATTAGATCTTTAATACGAGATCATTGCCTCCAATGTTTACGAGGTCAG
Source organism: Cecropterus toxeus (assembly GCA_018249875.1). Taxonomy (NCBI): domain Eukaryota; kingdom Metazoa; phylum Arthropoda; class Insecta; order Lepidoptera; family Hesperiidae; genus Cecropterus; species Cecropterus toxeus. Next base: position 7,987 of record DWNE01010166.1, read on the forward strand.
TGACCCTTTAATAGACGATTCACAAATATATTGTTCGTACTTTAGTGCACCTTGTAGTATGTACAGTATCATTGTTGAACTCCAAAACGGGAAAGTAAAATCGAGTTTACCGTTAGGTTTTATTTTGTCATTGTTGCTACGGTAAGGTGCTTATATCCTTATTTTAGATTAACGACATGTTGGTGTTAATACTAGTGACGCCATCAGTAAGTGTTATTGGATGTCCAAGGTTCGAATTTTAGAAACGTTTAATTTTTATAAAACGTTTGCGCTATGGTGGGTCCAGAATGATTTGGGGTGGGCTTGTGATCAGTCGAAGGTTGGTTTTAAAAATTGGCCATCTGCGAATCGGACTCGAAAACGAAGGGTTCCGTACTATTATTTATAAAACGGCAAAACAATCACGTTAGTTGCATGGGAGCCCCCCTTAAATATTCAAATAGAACCCATATTCTATATGAAGCAGCCCACAGATGTACATGGGCAGTAGTAATCACATATCATCATCATCCATTTTCTATTATCATTCCTTCTAAATATCCCCTATAAATTTTAGATCCTTTTTCGATTCACACAGTTACCTATTCTCAAGTCACAGTTGATAGGAAACGCACTCGTACATCGGAATTCGCTTATAAAATACCTCAAGAAATGGCTACTATCAGTCATTGACAATTAGCGTAGTGATAAACTACCAACTCTGATAAAAGAGATAAGTAATTATCTGTATGTTGTGTATTGCTATTGCTCAGTAGTTCGGATATTGTGATGATTCATTAAAATATTGAAATAGCATAATATTGCAAGAATATTACATTAGTTTTGTATTATTTGCATAGCATAGTTTTACATAGCATAATGTTGCAGGAATATTGCATAAAGTATTGCTTGCTAGCGTAGTATTGCTAGCTAGGGTATAAAGAACAAAAAATGTGTGGATAAATATAAAAATGGATTAAAAAAAAACCACCTGCCATGTGAAACCGTATGTACCTATGTAGGCACGTAGGTATGTATGTAATGAGGTGGAATTAATTTTGTATATAAACGCCAGATCATACGATCATATATGTGGTTTATTATATGTTCACGCGGGATCCAAGGTTCAAATTCCAGGCACCCTTGATTTTTCTGGCATTAGAAATTAATTATCACTTGACTTAACGGTAAAGGAAAACATGGTAAGGACTTTGGACAAAGTTATAAAGGGTGTGTGAAATCTACGAATTCGCAGTCAGCCAGCGCGGTGGACTTTTTTACTCAGAGACCTTATCTTTTTTTGACGAAGGCGAAATTTTCAAAAGGTCAATCGTCGTGTAAGCGACGTTGAGTTAAGTAGGACTCTTATCGACTAAAACCTCACTGTGAAGAGGAACCCAAAATCTTGAAAAAATATATATTCGTCATATGTATGTCTGTTATCTCATTTTTTTTGATCGCAGGTGAAGCCGTAGGCATAGCTTTTCGTTTATGAATGATTCAAGTATTTACGGACAATGTTTAATTCAATTTACAGGTCAGTACGTAGTCGAGCGCGAGTCACTTTCGCCGTTAGAGTTGACTTCTTTTATGTTAAGTTGGTGGGGAGAGCACTCGGAGTTACAATAAAATATAGAATGAGTTTACCCGGGTGTGAACAATAGACACAGATGAGAACACCATCACTAGGAGCGACGTATGTTGAACAATTATAAATCGAATTCAAATGGAAGTAACAAATTCCGTTATAATTAATGAAGTATTTCTGGTGAAATATGCTATGAAAAATTTTTTCCTCACACTTTACGCTCCCTTCTAGTTTCTTGTCTTTGCGTGACTGTCGTCAGACGTGACTAAATAGAACCAGGAGATGTGCAGCAGTTTCTTTTTGTGTCTCAGCAACACCCACTAAACCACTAATCAGAACACAAATGGCAGGCGCGGTGACATTGGCAAAAACCATTAGTTGTCCAGCAGCACATCTCAAAGGGGTGCTAGATGAACGGATAAAACACAAAACTGTTAGTGCGTTATATTTCAAATTAAATACTATCCCTTTATCAATACTATTTTAAGCGTTGCGACTTAGTCTTCAGGATTAGCAATATACCTAAACCCAAACTCAGATAAAATTAGACCAAAACCAACAAGTCGATTGCATACACCTTATCTACTTCTCTCTTAATAATATTAATGGGAATGTTTTTGAAGATGTCTGTGTGTTTGTTACTGTTCGTTGCAAAAGCTAGTCGAATTCCGCTGAAATTACACCGATAGTTTATGACCTACATTAACACATTACTTATAACTGCAGTAGACGTGGCCGAAGCGGGCAAGGTCGCGGGAATAACTTAATCTATACTAATATTATAAAGAGGTAAAGTTTGTAAGTTTTTAAGTTTGTCGGGGCTAATCTTTGGATCTACTGAACCGATTTTAAAAATTCTTTCACCAATAGAAAGCTATATTATTCATAAGTAACATGGGCTATATATTATCTTGATAAATTAAAAGTG
>DWNE01010167.1:0-10480 GCA_018249875.1 Cecropterus toxeus
CAGATGGACAGACGGACAGACGGACAGACGGACAGACAGACAGACAGACAGACAGACAGACGGACAGACGGACAGACGGACAGACAGACAGACGGACAGACAGACAGACGGACAGACGGAAAGACGGACAGATGGAAACCGGAATCGTAGCAATAGGGTCCCGATTTTTATGCTGTGAATACGGAATCCTAAAAATAAACATTCGATTGGAGAAATCCTGAAATAGAAACTTCTTAAAGCTCGGTACCCTCATTTAAGCATCACCCATGTCGACCCGGGTGACACCCCAATAAAGTATGAAACAAGTTTCCAAATTGAAAAAGAAATCCCGCGCCACATGCAAATACCGGCTACAATATTACAAAACTCCTCGACACTTGGTTTGGACGAAGTTTTTATGGATTAACTGTGCAAGTTCTTCGAATTTTTCTCCACTTGCAAATATAAGTTGGGAACTATGAAAATACGGAGTTGTATGCGGTAAAAGTTGCAAGCATCGACATTGTTTAGGATTTAGGAAAGCTTTTTTCAGTTTTGTTTCGTAGTTTTGTTTCAAATAGCGTGAGTTTGGAGTTTCGTTTTATGAACGCTACGTAATATGGAGCTGGTTTAACCATTCGTTTGTTTAATACTTTGTTGCGTGATTTGTAACTATATTTAGACGTTTTATGACAAGATGGGACGAAAATTCTACCTAAGATTGATCCCGAAGTCATTGAAATGAAATGTCTTTATTTTGTATAGGTCTACGGAGGAACTTACAAACTGTCATTTACAATATTTTTTTAACACTACCACCGGTTCAAAGGTCCCTTTAAGCTAGTTCTTACTTCGTTTTGAGTTAAAAGCTGACAGATGGTAGAACCAGTGTAGTTCAACCGGGAAGGAACCAGCGTGATACTCAATTCTAGCATAAAACAATTCTTGCGTTTCATTGGAAGGGTGTCATCGCCGGTACACTTATATAAGAGGCGGCCATCTAAGTCCTCGGAAGTAGCAACGCATCTGTGATCGACTTCAGATAGAATCCCTATTCTATATGAAGTTGCTTACAGATGTCCTAGGGCGGCAGTTATCACTTACCATCAAATGGACTGAATCTCGTTTGCATCTTCAATCTGATAAAAAGAAAATGAAGATTTAAAGGCAAATAAAAAAACAGTAAAAATTCACTAAACTCTCTTTTTTCCAAAACCAAATCTCTGTGTTTTGTACTTCAGTAGCTCTAAAATAATGTATTAAAACGATCGACATCATGAAATTATACAGTAGACTTTTGATAGCTCGCCTTTAGGTATATTCCAATAGCTACATAATAAAATGAAGATACTATAGATCATCCTAGTGCATTTTCCTTGTGACCGGCTGACCGATCGATTACATCACGTGCCCCAGAAACATAAGGTGAGAGGTACGATCAGCAAAAAGTCAGCTTACTGTAATTTTATTATAATGTAAGACCAGTGTGGAAGAGAAATGGCCTTTAAATTATTTTCTGGAAGAGTTAAGTGCGGTAAGGTGAAGTTAATATCTTTAAAGACATGTAGCAACTGATGTTGGTCTTTTCATTACTACCCGACTGCGTCAGAAGGAGGATTATGTTTTTCGAGCATATGTTTGTATGTATGTTTGTGTTAATGTATGTCCATTTCTTTACCACGCGCTACAGCTCAAACGGCTTGACGGACGTGTAACATATCGTCAGAATCGTCTCAGTTTGGAAAGTGACATAGGCTATATAATTTTTAAAAAGTGCGACCAATAAAAGAGGAAAGGGGGGGGGGGGGACAAAACATACTTATCCAAAGTGTAGCATCGCATTTGTGGCCGACTTCAGATAAGTCTGATCTTATTTGAGGTTGATTGCAGATGTCCATTGCATCTTGTTCCGCGGGAGTAGTAAGGCATGTGTGATTGACTTTAGATGGAACCCATCTTCTATATTAAATTGGTCATAGATGGTCCATATGCATACGTGACTGATCAGGTGCTTGTTTGCTATAACAATATAAAGCGTATATTCAATCTTGTATAAGCGTCTGATAAAGCAGAGGCGCACGATGATGTCTTATTTGGACCTCATTTGCGGTCAGTCTTAGATAGGATTTCGATCCCAATTGGAGTTGATTACAAATGCTTGCGGGTCGCTATGACCATTTATTACATAGACAGTGATATATAACGCGCTATCCAGGATTAAAATTAAGAAATTAATACGTTTAATGAACGCGTCAAAATAAGTAGCTTTATAACGCATTGTGCATTTAATACAATTATTGAACGCGTTAAATTAATAACTTGTAACGCAAGTGCATGAACACAATTATAAACTGTAAAATTTTGTAGCTGTATAATGAATCTCGCATAATACTATTAAAAACGCTTTAAAATCAGTAGCTCTATAACAAACGCATCGTGCATTTTAAATAATGGATAAATTAGTTAGAAGCAGTAGCTCTACAACGTATTGTACATTTAACACAATTAAGAAACTCATTAAAATTAGTAGCGTGCACTATTCATGTATTTAATTGGTTAAAAGCACTTTTCAGCTTTCAGTTTACTGTATATGTAATGATTTATTTATGTACGCTTTTAGGAGTTTGCCCATATTGTTTTTATAATACGAAAAGTTGTCGCTTTTCCCCCGTTTTTCCCTAATTAAAGGCGCCATTTTTTTTTTAATTATATAGGCTATGTTACCCTACAAACTGAGACGATTCTATCATAATCAAACAACAACCTGTTAATACACAAAACATCACTCCTCTTCTAACGCAGTCGGATAAAAAGAAACCATTTAACGCACTGTGCATTTAACGAGTAAGTGTTAGATAAATACGTGTCTCGTGACAAATGATCGTAATTCGCCCTATCCGTTGTCGGGTTTGATAGGTAAATATTTGTTCCTTCGTCGTGTGTTTTCCGCGTTCGTACGCCATTAGTATCGTTATTGTGTAGGAAAAGAATTTAACCTTTTGATATGTTTATTTATGGCGCTAAAAGGTAAAAAAAGTCATTATCAATCCATTATTTTGGTTAAACTCAGGGAGTTAAAACGTATTTCAGAATATTATGAATTTTTACCCGATTACGTCAAAAAGAGGGTAATATTTTTCAAGCATATGTTACATCTATACGCTCATTATTTGTTTGTATGTAGGTATGTGCATTTTTTTGGCACGCACTACACTTTCAATGGCTTGACGGATTGTGACGTATGATATATCATTAGAACCGTCTCCGTTTGTAGAGGGGCATAGGTTATATAATTTTTAAAAACTGCCTGCAAATAGGGGGAAAAGGGGAGGGGAAGCGATGACCATTTTATTATTACGGCAATATGGGTATTATTGATACCTTTAGATTTTTTCCCTGAAAACTCATATAAAGCGTTATGATAAAGTAACAAACACATCATACATCCTAATAAACTTTCGCATTTATAGTATTAGTAAGATGCACTTCGAAAAATCTGAGGGATTTGTAACTAAAGGAAAAACTATAACATGAATGTTCAGGTGAAACCGACAATGTCACTATTAAAATGTTCCCGATAAAAATATTATAAAAACAACATCAAAAATTTGGGGAAATTACTTTTCATTAGACCTTAGCCATTTATATAAGTGCGATAGTATACTTAGAGTTTAATCAAGTTGCAAACGTTAATCAAAAGTTTCATTTAATAACATAAATGTAATACTTATGATACTTCTGATATAAACAAGTAATTTTGCTTTCGTCATCGTCACCTGTCCTCATCAGCCCACTGCAGGACTGCGGTCTCTCCCAAGGCGGGCCACTTAGCCCGATCTTCGGCACTCCTCATCAAATTATCTATTTCAATAAAATTATGGACATTTGCCATATTTACAATTTACGATACGCTAAACACCGCCTTATTTCGTTCGATCATACGAAAAATAAAACACAAAATGAAAAATATTTTTTGAAAATTTTAACATTTTCACAATTACTATTGAAAGGCGACAAAATGTACCATTAACTATATTCTAATAATATTACTTCCGTTTTACGAACATGTACTTTATATCATTTTCTATGGTTTAGGGGGTATTCCGAAAACGTACGGCTTACAGGTTTATACCAACTAAAATACTAGGTACTGGTAGTGGTTTAATTTAGTACACAATTACTTGAATTGTTTTCTGTTGTCCCTACAAACAGTAGCGAGTTGTAATCGTCCAAATAGGCCTGCTATAAATTATCGAACACTTCGATAGGGCTCGAGGGGCTTTATTTAAGGGCTTCGCAGGGGCCAATTAGATCGATCGCTCGTGATTCAGATAATTTGTGCTAGCTTTATTAGACCTTCTTTATGACGATTAGTGAAAGAACTTTACTTAATTTTATGTTACGTTTAAGAATTGTAAATGTATTGAATTTAACGGTTTTAGGTGTAAATAAACCAAAGTAAGTTCTAAGTTTTATAGGCCTTTTATATCCCGCTACTGGTGTTTTCCCCACTACTGGTCTTAGTTTGGAGTGTAGCCCGCTACGCTGCAGTGGAAAGTCGTAAAGGAATGGAAAAGAAGGTCCAACAGGACCACTGTATAGTTTTTTATCCGATTGCATGAGAATGAGGGTAATGATTTTTGAGCGTATGTATGTTTGTTTGTATGTCTATTTTTTTGGCAAGTACTACAGTCCAAACCGCCTGTGAAGTATGACATATCATTAAAATCATTTCAGTTTGGAGAATGACATAGGTTACATAGTTCTTAAAAAATACTCCTTCAAAGAATGGAAAAAAGGGAGAGGGGGAGCGAAGACTTTTTACTATCACGATAATATGGGTAATGAATATGTATGTATGTATGTATGTATGTATGTATGTATGTATGTATGTATATATATATATATTATGATGCTTTTACTTGACTATTTTGACACTCAAAAAAATCGTTAAATTAAATGTATCATTATGAACAAAAATGCTTTAAACGGTCGGGTTTTTGCAAACGCGATCAATTTATCTAGTAAGTGGCTTCTGCCACCCCGGGATATATGTAATCGGCCTCCCTTATTATTATTCAAATATCTTATGTACCAAGGGTAGGAATTAAAATACTGTACCTACATGTAAGCGTAGAAAACGTAATACTGATAATACTGAAGCAACAATTTATTATTACAGATACACCGTTAACCGCTTAAAAAGAACAAATAGATACTTAAAAGTATAAGGAGAAAATTTCCTGCAGAAAATCTAGATCAGATTATCCGTTTATAAATAAATCCGTTAGAGCGATTGTCCTAGATTAAGTTGCACTTATAAAAAGATTAAATTATATTAAATAATTAAACCTTTATTCGAAAAATACATTATATGCGTGAATATTCTTTTAATTTGCCTTTATTAGGTCTAAAACTTAAGTTGAATTGTGCATGGTCGGGAAATGGATGGGTGACTGCTAGTGACTCATTCTTAAGGTACTACATTTCTGAAGGCATATTAAATCTATCCTCGATGCAATTGGATTGCAATCACCAAATCTTATCAGGCGCTTACATAGTTTGAAAACAGACGCGATTTGGCACTAATTTAACTTACAGCACTCCACTCCAGAGCTAATATTACGACTTATTAAGTTTTCTAAAAAACAATTACCGATTACGTTTTTGAACACATTTTATATGAATTGAAAGGTATGACACCAAACAAAAACGTTAATGTACTAGAACACAGAAATATTCTCCATGCCTCTTTAAGTTGTAGGAAAAACGAGTCCCCAGTAATAGAACGAAAAAGGCTCATTTACCCGATATTTACCTTAAATTACCCAAACGTACCTTTAAACATCAATAGTAAATAGGGCAGCCCGATTCAAAGTACGGTATCAATAATTCACCGGCATATTTGTCAAGCCGATCAGAAAAAGCACTTACCGAAACGTCAATATAACAATCTGCTCAATCATGATGGGTTTCGGATCACGTTTCGGATCATGTTCCGAACATGATACGATACGAGGTTATCGCAATCGGAACTGAGATTTACTAATTGAAATGACTGAGGATGGCTTTTCGAAATCGCATCGCACTTTCGAATTTAAGTTTATTTCGTTCATTATATTTTTGCCGAAATCAGAGCGAGTATTACGTAATGATAAACTTTTTATTTATAATATGGAAGTAGGAAACGAGCATTCGGCTCTTTTGTTGGTGAATTACTTTGATATGGACACCTAATTATCAATCCAGACTAATCAAACAAGTTTTAAGTAAAGTTTTAAGTTTAGTAAAATGGAAGCCGGTTTTATTTTTTGTTATTTTTTTAACGCTGTAACTAGTTTACTTTAAGCAGAACAAGTTCTGATTTGTATGCCATTTGTATAACTTAAATAAACTTTTTACAGGCTTTTATTTTACTTAGTAGTTACTTCGTTAGTGTGTGCTTAAAACTTTGCAACGGAATATTAAACAGTCCTCTCTAACTGATTGACCTGACATTTTTCATACACGTTTCATTTAGATGATAATTTATGATAACCTTAGTGACGTCACTGGAATGAACATATGGCGAACATCAAAATGGTAAAACTCGTATTTTTGTGGCACTCATACAATAAGGTCAGTTTTCTATCAGTACTAACAACAAATTTACGTTCAGATAAGTTTTCATTTTTTCTAACAAATGTTTACTTTTACTTCGTCAGATTTTTTGTTAATTTTATTTAGTTTTAAGCATCTTCATGTTTGCATAATCTTAGATTTTAATAAATATTCTTTGTCTAAATTAATACTTTCTTTAGTTTCCGGTCCCAATTAAAATGCATATACGTAAATATGATACATACGTAATAAATGTATGTGCGTAGTGATTGCATAAGTACCGCATGGCAGAGCGGTCACCATACCGGTGTGACACGCAGTGGGTCCCGGGTTCGATCCCCGGCCAGATAGAAATGTCAATGATGAGTTCAGATTTCTTTTCTGGGTCTGGGTGTTCGTGTATTTGTCTTTGTGTGTCCATGGCTACAACGACACAGGAAAAAAAATCCTCCTGTAGGGCTATTAGTGTAGAAAGCGTTTATGTTATATTTATAGTTCAAAATAGTAGACCAAATTACGGGAATTCGGCTAACTCGATTACTGTATTCGTATACTACATCGGAACATTCAAAAAAATCGAATACTCACCAAAAACATCAATACACCCGATCTGCCACGTCATGGTGGGTTGAGTGTTGATCTGACACATGTAGCAGCCGCGGTCCTCGGCCTTCAGTGGTCGTATACGGAGCTGCCAGGTCCTCGGCGCGTCTAGACTGACAGTATACCGGGAACCCAGGACCGCCCGCTCGTGCATCGTCAGCACAGTTTGGTCTTCCGCTCGCAGCCAACCGACCTGTTAACAAATTTATTACATGTTATAAAATCATTTTTTTATATTATAGTTTCAAACAAGCATGCATTCCATATGGTCAAGGTCATCATAATGACCATGGACATCTGTAATTAACTTAATTAAGGTTTTAATTACAATTGGGTATAAAATATATACCTATAACAAAACCGGGGAATTGCGAGTCGGACACGCAGGCGAAAGGTTGCATAGCATTACCAAACTATGAGTTATATTTTGATAATGCTACGCAACCATCTTCGCCTTGTAAAAATTATGAATAAAGTCGAACAGTTTTTCAACTACCAACATAAGTTTGTTTTTCATAGTGTTTGTAATTCGTTTACAAAGCTGTTATGCAAAGGGGGCGGGGACACATTTTACCACTTTGAAAGGGGTTATCTCTCAAATAATCGAAATTGAGAAAAAATGGTTTTAAAAACCTCAATGTTATTTTTGAAGACATTTCTATTGACACCCACCCCACTAGTTTAGATAAGATGTTTTTTTTTTGGATTGCAGTTCCATGTATGGTTAGCTCCCATAATTCTTTTTTTTTATTTTTGCATATAAATTGGAAAACGGTTTACAGAATACACTTACCTACCTAGTTTCAAGTCTGTAGTCTTAATACTTTCCGAATAAAGTGGCTCTGACGTACGGATAGACGGATGGACAGACAGACATGACGTATCTATAAGGGTTCCGACTTTTGCCATTTGGCTACGGAACCCTAAAAATACCACTAGGAATTATTGTCATCATATTATTTAAACATATTAATGAAATTTCTAAAGAACATCGAAGTAAAAATGCGAAAGCACTATAACGTCAACGTGATAAAAAAACATGTATCTAAAAACGCCCCTTGCCAATTTGGAGGATTAATTTGGCAAGGAGAATTAGCTTGCACGTTTCAAGGCAGGAAGGATCATGCAAACCGACCGACTGGCCGTATAAGTCCTCGAGAGAGGACGAGCACGGTCATCTTATTATGTTACCTTACCTTATGTTACCGGCCGAACCCGATTTTAGGCCAAACTAGTTATGCCTAGGCTAAACTAGTTCATCCTATATACAATCGGATAAACCGGTACAGACTAGGCCCAACTGGTGCGTCCTAAGGGCGATAGGAGGAATTAGTTTATAGGCTAGGCTTAACCAGTTCCTCCTAGTCTGTACCGATTTATCCGATTGCATATAGAATGAACTAGTTTAGCCTAGGCAAAACTAGTTTGGCCTAAAATCGGATTTGGCCGGTAACATATATCAGTGAGCCAGCAACCACACCTTTACCGAAACACAAGAATTACACGCTACAATTAAGTGCAGCGGTAGGTAGTACCTCACGAGTCGACCATACACAATCTACCTTGATTAGCTAATACAACTTCCCCATAGTAATTACCAAGGTAATTTACTAATGTTCCGAAGTTTAATCCTCATTACATATACCACATGCTTAAGGAAGCCTTGGCTTAAAATTAAGCAGGTAATTTGGCTTAAGAAACCTTGAAAGTAGCTACTTTAATGAAGTTACCAAACTATTCGGGCACCGCTAATAGCTAAGTTAACCTTGTTTGAGATTATTCACATATATGTAGATACTACGTTGTTCCCAGAGCAGTGATAGCCTAATTGTTGAAACTCGGCCTCTCAATCGAGGATCCGGGGTTCGAATCCCAGGCACGCACTACTGATTTTTCTAAAATGATGTGCGCATTAGAATTTAATTATCACGGCTTTACGGTGAAGGAAAACATCGTGAGGAAACCCGCACATCTAAGAGTTCTCATAAAAAAAAGAGTTCTCAAAGGTGTGTGAAGTCTACCAATTCGCACTTGACCAATGCGGTGGACTATGGCCTAAAACTCTCTCAGTTGATGGGTTGGCGAGAGAGGTTGTACGCCCATTTTGGTCACGCCTGTTATCTATAAAATCGGCAAAAACATGTTTGTTGTATGGAAGCTCCCTTAACTATTAATTATCTTTTGTTTATAGTATTTGTTGTTATAGTGGCAACATAAATACTTTTAACGGAGCAGGGGTGAGATGCTTTAATGTAATGAGGTGTGGTGGCAAGGGGGTGAGGCACGGAGAGGCGAGGGGAAGGAGGTGAGGTGTGGTAAGGAGAGGTGAGGAGAGGATAGGTGCAATGATTGACTTTTGGCAGAGATGACCTTATTGAAAGAGAATTAGAAATAAATAATTGGTTAAATAGTATTTTTCTAGTGTCTTATTATATAGTGTTATATACATCATTTGTGAAAATTTCAACTATCTAGTTGTCAGTCGATTAATCTATCCTTTAATCTACCCTTAGTCTAGTTCGTTTTTATTTTGATATAGGTTCAATATCACACAACACTTACTGTATCCATACGCACCAAACTTTGCATTATTTGTGATTTACATGAACTAACCACTGGATTATTCTGAGCTTAGTCATTAGTCACTAGCGGTCACGCATCCCACTTCTAACCGCGGTCAACGTTGCTTAACTTAGAACTATTTCTGATGTATAAGAGCCGCGGGGCTATCCTTAGAACACAACATAAAGTGCACGTAAATAAAGCGAGCGGAAATTAGTAAGTAAACAATGTATTGTTTGACTCACTGGAACCTTACCTTGTATTAGAAGATCCATTACATACCATTACGATGAGAAAACAAAACAAATATGTGCAACGTAAACTCTGTCAACATTTGCTAAAGATAATACATATGTTTAGAACATATAAGTTGAAATACAAAGTATAAATATCAACCGTAAAAATATAATGATTTTTCATTAGATTAGACTTACATATTTAGACTTTTAGTCCTAGTCCGTAAATATCCTCGTGATATGGTCATTGTTAATTAATATTATACTTTCCTGTGTTATTTATTATTATCATTATCATTATTATAATTGTTATTTTTTTTTTGGTCCTACTCATATACCTTACCTTGTTCATATAGCCGACCTATGTCATAATATATGTTTACTTTGTTCCGGTGTGTTTTTGTTTTTTTTTTTTTTGTTTTTATTTCTATGCTTATATTATTTTATTGCTAAGAAATTTTTACTGCTCATGATTTCAAGTTATTAATTACGTGTTACCG
>DWNE01010168.1:0-10480 GCA_018249875.1 Cecropterus toxeus
GCAAGAACTGTTTCACGCTAGAAATAGGTGTGGCGGTGGTACTTTCCCCGTCGGACTACATTGGTTCTACCACCTGGTTGTTGCTAATATAAATAGCCCAGCAAAGCATTTCAAAAATAACTGCAGCAACTAACCCCACGAGTTATAGTAACTGGGAACTATCCAGGGTTTATGCTCCCATTTAGTGGGTCATCAATCAAATTGTGACAAAGTGGCGCGCGCATCTATCTGACAACTGGTCCAGTTAATGACCTTTGAGCTACTCCACTGGACTCTTTTATGACGGATGTGTTTTTGAAAAGGAAATTTTCTCAGAAATCGGAGTAGACGTACATATACATATAGGTAGCGATTTTTTTAATTACTGGTCTTTGTTTTTTTCTTGTGATTCGGTTTGCAATGAAGACGGACTGGACTCGTTACCGCAGCTTAGAAACCTTCCTTTTGGATGAGGAGATGGATTGATCAATGTCTTTTCCAATGTCATGACGCACTCGAAAAATTTAGAGCCCCTTAAATATTAATTATATTCTGTCTTTATTTGTTGTTATAGTAGTGGAGAGGTCGCCATACCGATCTGACACGCAGTGGGTCCCGGGTTCTATTCCCGGCCAGATAGAAATGTGAATGATGAGTTTAGATTTCTGATCTGGGTCTGGGTGTTAGTGTATTCGTCTTTGTGAGTCCAAGGCACCCACGATACAGGATAAAATCCTACTGTGGGGCTATGGGTGTAAAAAGCGTTGAAAACTCTTTAAAAAATATTTTTGTATCTCTATATAAAAAAACATAAACGCTTTCTGGACACACACAGACAAATACACAAATACCCAGACCCAGAACCGAAATCTAAACTCATCATTCAGATGTCTGTCTGTCTGGAGATCGAACCCGAAACCTGCCTGTCGAACCGGCATGGTGACCGCTCCTCCACGTGGGTCGTCTATGAAATTACTCTTTAAAGACCTTAAACCGAAGGAAGTATAATACAAGTGAAAAACAAAAAGAACTTTGTATGAGTTACAATCGTTGTCAATAATCAAATCAACTTTGATTATTGACAACTATTTTATCTTTAAGATAATAAACCGATGCCAAATGGTAGAGCCAGTGTAGTTCTACCGAGAAGGTACCACCGCCATACAAGCAGTTCTTGCGTTTCGTTACAAGAGTATTCCCGGCTCACTTATATATGAGGCGACAATCTTAGTCCTCGGGAGTAGTACTGCAATCGGATAGAACCCCTGTTCTATATGAAGTTGCTTTCAGATATCCATGGGCGGCAGTTACCACTTACCATTAGGTGGACTACTTGCTCGTTTATTACTTTAATTTGATGAAAAAAGATATATTAGATAATCTTTGTTTTATAAAACAATCTTTTCATTTGCATAACTGCGTTAAATACTCAGCCAAACTTAGTGTATAATCCTTCGGTGTAAAATGAAGTTCCTTTTGATTTTAAGTATGAAAGCTAGAATTTCTAGCTGCAGCACGTTTTGTGCTAGTTAAAACTTTAATATTTCTTTTATTCGTTCAAGTAATAGTTTTTAGTTTAAGATTTATATGCTAAAGTAATTAAGTTTTACTTTTAAGTCATGCGTAAAATAGTTATATATGCCTTATATCTGTAATAATCCATGCATATAATAAAAAAATCGACCAAGTGCGAGTCGGACTGGTAGACGAAGGGTTCCGTAGCATTATCATTTACAAATCTTGAAGAGAAAATATAATAATAGCTCTGTCGTAAAAATAAATAAATAAAGTTGAACAGTTTTCCAATTACCAACATAAGTTTGTTTCCCATAGTGTTTGTATGAATTGCACAGTAATGTTATTCGGTTTCTGAAAAAATGCTATATCTCAAAAACTGTCAACCATATCTTATTCGAACCAATTTTCTTTAAAAAAAATCCTTAATATCTACAAAATATGTGTTATCCACAGTTTTAACACTCTTATTTTAAAAGTTCGAGGGAGGGGGGACACTCATTTTACCGTTTTGAAAGGGATTACCTCTCAAAAAAATCGACTTTGAGAAAAAAATATTTTAGAACCTCACTGTCATTTTTAAAGACCTTTCTATAGATACCGCACATGTGTATGTAACATGAAAAAAAAATGAGCTTCAGTTCCATGTATGGAGAGCCCCCCTTAAATTTAATATATTGTTTTTTTGTACAAAATTCGGAAAGCGCTTTATAGAATACACTTACCTATCATGTTTCAACTCTATAGTTTCCGGATAAAATGGCTGTGACGTACGGATAGACGGACGGACAGAGAGACTTGACGAATCTATAAGGTTTCCAATTTTTGCCATTTGGCTATGGAACCCCAATAAAAATGACAATAATACGCGCCCGAACATTAGACAAATATATTTGTAAAAAAAATCTTTCGCGAACAGTAAATAAGTAATTAAACAAATTGCTATAATTTTTTGAATTTATATTTGTCTGTCCATGTATTGAAATCACATGAATATTCTAGTCTGTATTTTTTATGAAATTTATTAATAAGTGGAAAATATTGAAGCAATAAAAGAAATTGTATTTTCGAATTTATTTAAATACCTTATAAATTCTTGTACGTTAAAAATCAGAATAATACACGGATTTTAGAGCCTATTTAAATCTCAAATTATGTAGGCTAAGTAGACAGTAATAAATTTGGCCTTTTTAATATTTATGTTTTTGCTCGGATTGTAAACTCCATGGCACATCTATCCATACATAAACTCTTACTTGCTTATTAAAAACAAATTCTTAAACGAATTCGACTGGATGTTCACGAAAATATAACAAAAGATTAATTTTAACTTGAAATAAAGTAAATTATAAGTAAAAAAATATACACAATGGCAAATATACATAGAACTGTATATAAACACATCAAAAATAGACAAAGCATCAAAATAATTAGGATAACAGTTTTGCTACTAAATATTTAATCCCAGAATCCTATGCTTCGCAGGCGCTCGGCGAGCTTGGAACAAGCATTGTTCTCAATAGTAATATGCGTTATATACGACGCTATATATTCTTAATGGTTCTGATATGTAGGAAGCATGTGCTTCCGATCCAAATGGGTCACTAACCTACTTCGAATTGGATATCAATACCCTCGTGAATCGGTTCATTGGCTGCAATGGAAACTACTTGATAATTCTTCCTGAAACGTAATAATTCTAGTGGCCATTAGAGCATTTCAGTTTTATTTTACTCAACAGCATTGCGAGGGTAATGTTTTACGGGCGTATGTTTGTTTGAATGTATGTATGTATATGTGTATGTATGTATGTTTGTATGTATGTTTGTATGTAGTTCCATTTCTTTGGCACGCCCTAGAGCCCAAACAGCTTGACCGATTGTACCATATGGCATATCATTGGAATCGACTGAGTTGTCAGCATGACATAGCTACCCGACTATGTCAAGAGAAGAGTAATGGGTTTCAACCGTATGTATGTATGTATGTATGTTTGTTTGTATGTATGTCCATTTCTTTGGCACGCGGTACAGCCCAAACGGCTTGACGTATGACATATCATTAGAATTGTCTTAGTTTGGAAAATAACATAGGCTATATATTTTTTAAAAATTGCGCTTGGAAAAAGAAGGAAAAGGAGGAGGGCGATTTTTTTACTATAACAACTATATGTGTATCAAATGAAGAAATAAATAGGACAATCTAATAATATTATAATACTTTTACTTCATTACTATGACAAAAACGTATATAAGCGTTGAATTAAATATGTATCATTATGAACAAAAATTTCGTTTTAAGCAGTCGGGTTTTTTTGTTTTAATGTTTTAAACGATGTAACTAGTTTTTCATACATGTTTTAGGCTATATAATTATAGTCAGAAACTTTGATCTTTCACTGAAACGCAGTAACTTCTATACGCTTGATATGAAGGTATTAGGTAACTCATTACATGCTCGTTATACAACCTTACAAATGCATGCTAATTTGTTACAATAATTATGAAAAATAGCAAAAAATTAAAGTTCCAACGTAATACTTTTACCAATTCCACGATCTTTCACACACCGACCGATTCCATTCGATCCGCCCGCAGTGAACGTAGCAGTACTTTCAGCGATTCCACTATGGGTCACGAGATTTTATTTTTATCCGTCTGTCGTCATCGGTTCCCGACGATTTATCTTGTTCTGATACACTCGGAGAATCTTCTACCGTTCCAATAAATTGATTGTTATACGGTGAAAAAGACCAACAAAGTATGATTCGCTGGCGAATTGAGGTGAGATCGGATATTTTATTTTTGTTGTACTTTGGAGTCTATAGATATTGGTTGTTTTTTTTTTACAATTAGATAAAATTGAAAAATTTAAGATTTATTACAATTTAAAGTTTTACGTTTGTCGATTTTTTCTTCTCGGTTCGAAATTAAATCCTGTTTCATTTCTAATTTTGAAAATGTCGTAACAAATCATATTTTGGGTAATAATGAGAAAGCCTTGAAAGGCTATCTGTTAACGTTACTCTGTTATATAATCAAGAAATGCGTATCCCAAAAGAATTTATTGCCATTAATTTATCTGGACAGTTTTACAATTTTGACAGTAATGTAATAATGTATCTTATTAACTATTGGACGTAAGTGGTTTCGAAGTTTTGAAGTTTTTGTAAGATTCGTCACATGTAATGAAAGGTAAAGAAATAAATTAAAACGTAATGAAAGATTTTTAAATATAGCTTCATATACTTTATATACAATACCCTGAGGATAACAGGAATCCAAAATTAATCATATCAAAACCACCCATGTTGAAAGAAGTTTGGTTTCCAAATGTTTTTTACTAAAGAAAAAATTTAAGACAAGTCGAATTAATTTGCCATATTAGCTAGACAAAACAATAGCCAACAAAACAGGATCAACACAAAGCCAAGATAAGTTAGAATCGAATTAAAATTCAATTTCTGCATTCTCACCGAGCATACATTTTCTTGTTACAGGTAAAAACATTGGCGATACGCCAGCACTCGCAAATTCAGCTTAAATAAGTAAGCAGCACTAAGTCTTAGTACGTACTAACATTAAGGTCAGTCCACACGAATTACTAAATCATAAAATAATAATTACAGTAAGAATGTTTCCATACTATATGTAATTTACTCTGGTTATTTCTCATCGCTTCGCTTTTAGTTACATTAAATTAATATTCGATTTAGAGTGTGAAGAAGCTTAAGCTCACATATGTTAGTCAAAATATTAATGAAAGTAAATTTTAGTATAACTTGTGTTTTTAAAAGATGTACTTGAAAAATTACCTAGTCGTGTTTTTTAATTTATATAAGTAGCAACCGAGCATGCAGTCTATATGACTATAAGTTGCCACTGTTGCCCATCAAATCACGAATGAGATAATTGTTCAAGTGGTTCTCCACAGATGTGTTTTTGCTCCTGAGACCCACGCTTTACGTTTTCTACGCTTTCTAAACTCATAGCCCCATACTAGGATTTTTTTTTGTGTCGCAGGTGCGCCACAAACACCCAGACCCAGAACAGCTATGTAAATTCATCACTCAGATGTCTGTCTGGCCGGAGATCGAACCCGGAACCCACTGCGTGACAGACCGGTGTAGTGACCGCTCCGCCACGCGGCTCTTTGTATATAACAAATTGTATATAAGATGTCGATAAATGTATTGTGTTTTTTGAATGTCACCGCCTTATATTAGTCCTCATTGGACATCTGTGCCACTCGGGATCCGACAGATCAGGACAGCGACTGCTTGACATCAGTTAGACTGTCAGCTTCTTTGCATTTATAATTTCATGAAAAAAAATCTGTCATTGCTTTTAGTAGTGTAATTTTTCATTACAATTTCACTTTTTATTGTCGCGGATCATATAAACAGCGACTACATAACATCAGATGGACTGTTAGCTTTATGCAACTTACATTTCGTAAAAAATACTGCTTTTAGTAATGTTATATGTTTTTCAAGTTCACTCTATATTGTCACAGAATATATAAGCTTTTAGGAGACCGAGAGATGAAATACTGATATTTCAGTATGGAAGATGAAAGGAAAGTAGTTTTAAATGTGAGAAGCTTTTTGGTAGGAACGTTTCGTTAAGTTCAGAACATTAGGTATTTCAGATATTAAAGGATGGAAATGTAAGGCGCTTAAGTTTTCAGGTACATTTTTGTGTAATAACTTTTTTTTATTGTTATTTTTTAACTATTTCAAGTGTTTTCTTATATATTCCATTTGCTGATAGATTTCTTTGTAAACTAAGAAGATAATATTGCTTATTGCTCTAGTGAGGGTAAGTGTGTTTTTAAGCCGCTTCAAATTGAAGATCAAAATTGTAGATTGTAGGGTAAACTTTTAATGTTTAATTGCTAAAAATGTCCACTTAGTTGGATTAAGATGACAAGGATGTCTCACTTGATCTCCGAGCCGACAGTGGGATGAGATGGCTAAGCTCACTGGATCCCTCTATTGCGAATCTCATGTCGAATAAACACATGCCTAAAGCCAGAACAGAAATCTAAATTTATCATTTAGATGTCTGTCTGGCCGGGGATCGAACCCAGTGAGTGTCAGACCAGAATCGTGACCGCTCCACCACACGAGGTATAAAAAGCACTTTAAGTAATTATCATAATAAATCAAAATAATAGCTTTAAAGGGTAACAAGAACGTAAATAAATTCTTTATTGCTAATCTTATTGGTATTGAGCCCTATTTACACTTAGCTTGAAAACATTTTAGTTCAAACTTTCGTAAAGCAATATATTCAGTTTTGGACTAGTTTGAAAAGTAGTAAACGGTTAGATCGAATTGAGGTTGTCTGACATTCAAGATAGAATATTATATAAAGTTGTTGTGGATAAATAGGATTTATTGTTCAGCAGATGTATTATAATGATCTCAATATCACGCGCAAATTATAATTTTAATTTTAATCATCAAATTTCGTAATATCACAAAGTCTAGTATCATTATAAGAACAACAAAGTGAATATAAATTATTTAAACCATAAATAAAATTTTATATAAAAAATAAGAAGGTTCAAATTAACATGACTATTTTTTTAGTGAAGTAGCAAATGAGCGTGCAGTGAACCTGACAGTTAGTGGCCATTGATATCCATGGACATCTAATCAACCTCAGCTAAACTTAGCCGTTGCGTAGTTTTAAAGATCTAAGCATACACAGGGAGATACAGCGGGAAGCGATTTTGTTTTATAATATGTATTGATAAACATTGTTAACTGTAGGTAAGGTTTGAACTATCGAAACATTGTTTTTGCCAGTTATTGCACAGTATAGACAACATACAGTAGTCCGACTCAGGCGTGTCCTTGAAATTTATACCTACCGCTGAACAGGGCGCAAGGGTTGACACCAACCAAAAGTGTAATTATCACTTACTAGCTGTAGCACCCGTGCTTCGCTACGTGAAAAAATAAATAGATTTCTACTCGCTAAACGTTGGATGACCATGAAATAGGCATGTAACTTGGTTGGGCAAAAAAACGATTTTTATATACATCGATTTTCTCTCTTAATCGAACAATCGTTTTTCCAAAAAATCGGTAATTTAAAAAAAATATGTATTTTTTTTTGATAAACTTATTATAAAACCGTATAAATTTGTTACAGAAAAAAAACACCTACTGCAACTTGATTTGAAATATTTTAATTATTTTTAATTGTCTCGGGCGGCGCGCGGCGCGACACTCCGTTGCTTTGCATTCCGAAACATACTCAACGGCCGTGTAAACGACATTTGCATGTGTGCGTGCACCGAGTCTGACTACTGTATGTTATCTATATTGTGGTTATTGTCTAATGAACCTCCCACATAGTTCCACAGCAAAACCGAGCGAAGCATAAGCTGTGAAAGGCGTAATTACGGATACACAGTCGTGGTCGTCTGTCCCATTTTTGTGCACAGCAAAAACAGAGCGGGAAACGGGTGACTCGCAAAAACTGCTCAAAGTTTCATGACCATAGAGCTCGTAAAAAGTAGACAGTCTCATATTTCAAATTACAGCGAGCTGAGGTGAAGTAAGTTATGTAGAACATAATAATAGCCGTACATTCGTGTATTTCAGTGTTTGTTGTTTTATTTCAATGTGGCTTATTTTGAATTTGGCAATACTTAACAATTTGACTAAATATGATGTGGAAAAACCCAAGTAGCAATATTTAATAGCATATTTAAAATATAAGGTTACATGTGATAATAACATAGGTATGACTAAAACACACTGTTTAGGCTGTATTGTATTATTTTGTTTCTCTTATAAATTTATAATTACAAGTACACAAGTCCTGTTCAAACTTCATCACAAAAGTTTAATCACTAACCACAATGAAACTACTCCTGAACTTATACTAAATTATCTGACGAAAGTTAGTTACATGAAAGCATTTCCCAAAGTTAAGCAAAGCTTTTTTTCATCTATTTGAAAACGTGTAAATAGGACACCTGTAAGCAACTTCACATAGAACAGGTTCCATGTGAAGCCGATCACAGATAACGCATCTGTGATCGGCTTTTCCGGAGGACTGAGATGGTCGACTCGTATATAAGTGAGCCGGCAACCACACCTTTCCACCGAAACGCAAGTTTTGAACTGTTTCACGCTGGAAATAGGTGTCCTCCTCTATCAAACTCTTTCTACCTCGTGTCTCGTATATATATTTTTGTTAATGATCACTCTAATATATTCGTAACTCGTTTAACCTTTTCAGCGTCTTCGCACGCCGCCTCCTTGTATGTTAACGTAATATTCTCGTAATATTTGAACATTTAACATGCTTTGCTCGTGACCGAATTTTATTATTATGTGAGTTTTCTGAAATAAATTTACTACTCGCACACATTATGTGCTAGCGTTTTTCATGCTTTTTTAATGGGGTAAACTTGAAGTCACACATATTTGTGCTATGAAATCGCTCTGTTAAGTGTTGCTGTGTTCTGGCTCGAAGGGCTTTGTAATAAACTTTATTACATTTATTAAATAAAGGGACGTTCATACGAGGTGTTCCACCTCGATCTTCTGCGGTAGCCATGCATCAAATCGCATAAAATAGAAGCTGTTAGAACTCTTTGTGGCTCAACTCTGGAAGCATCACCGTCATACCTAAAAATAGGTGTTGGTAACACCTTAATAACAACCGTGTTATGGAGTGCTGGGTTCTGGTCCGAGAAGTGTGATAAGGGAGATATACCTACTTATTCGAGGCGTCCTATTTTTTCTCAGGGGTAATGCATCTGTAGGCAACCTCAGGTAAGTCAGGATGGTAGTGGCCACTTACCATCAGGTGAGCTGCATGAATGATGGTAATTGGCCACTGCCAACTACGGACATCTGTCAGCAACTAAGATATAACAGGAGTTCTAACTAAAGTCGATGCAGTCTACTTGATACATAATATAGTACTGTTCCACCGTTTTTCGGACAAAAATTGGAGTGACGGAGTGCTTCTGGAGTGTCCCTCCTTTTTCCTATCATCTTTAGAAATCATATAGCCTATGTCACTCTCCAAACTGAGACGATTCTTATGATATGTCATATGTCACAATCAAGCCGTTTGGGCTGTAGCGCGTGCCAATAAAATGGACATACATACAAAAAACATACACACATACATACGCTCGAAAAACATTACACTCGTTCTAACGCAGCGGGGTAATTATGCAAAATGACACACAAATTTTACAAAACTGGAAACATAATAACACAGCTTTAACACAAGAAGTGTAAATTAAACGTTCAGAAACATTCCCCACTTCCTGCGTGTACCTGTTTAATTGGACTTCGCCGAAGCAAATGAGACTTGGCCACAAAGCGAAGTTGCAAGACGAGTACAGTTCCAGTTCCTAACATTTGCATATTTGAAGTACCTGTTTAAGTAATAAGGAAATAAAGTTTCTTAAACGTGTTAGAATTCATCTGTATATGTACACTGAAATTTAGGAGATGAGTAGCAGCGACTTTCTGTACTACATAGACGAGCCGCGTGGCGGAGTAATCATCATACCGGTCTGACTCGCAATTAGTTCCGGATTCGATCCCGGGCCAAACAGACATCTGAATGATGAATATAGATTTCTGTTATGGGTCTGAGTGTACGCGGTTTTTTTTACAACATCGACACTCACTGTGGTCACCAATACGAAAGCCAGATTTAGTGACTACCAGCAAAAAAATAGCAGGCTTTTTAGGCAGCAAACGAGCAAGCAGTCCATCTGTTGGTACGTAGTTACTGCCGCCCATGGATATTTGTAAGCAACTTCATATAGAACAGGGGTTATATGAAGTCTAACACAGATGCGTTGCTACTCCCGAGTGGAGATGGTCGCCCCATTTGAAAGTGAGCCGGCAACCACCCTTTCACCGAAACGCAAGAACTGTTTCACGCTAGAAATAGGTGTGGCGGTGGTACTTCCCCGGTCGAACTACATTGGTTCT
>DWNE01010169.1:0-10480 GCA_018249875.1 Cecropterus toxeus
GTATTCGTGTTTGTGTGTCCATGGCACCCACGACACAGGAGAAAATCCTAGTGTGAGGCTATGAGTGTAGAAAGCGTCGTTTTTTTTTAATATAGAAGACTAGACAATTTGGTTTCGGCTTCTGCATCAATTAATTTTTAATTTATTGTTGTTCTCGTAAAAAAGTTCACCTACAGGAAAAAAGTATATATTTATGTGACAAAAGTGGAGATTTTAATTTACCTGGAAGTTTTGATACTTTGATAATTTTAAAAATAAACATCATAAATCGATTCACTATATCCAGTCGATTTATATGTTAATCTGCGCTATTTTGATAAGATTGAATCACGATCGATTGATAAACAATAAGTTTGGATATAATGTTCATCTTAATAAAATATATAACTATAAATAGAAAAAAGAACAAAAGTCCATTTTCGCACATTTGCCATCGATTAAAGTCGATTAATCGCTAAATATCGACACTATTCGTTTCGTGGATGAATCAGAGCCATACCCCCGTTCGCAGGACGTGAACAACTGGTGGATAGTGAAGCGTCCGGAGCGCGCGTCGCTGGCGGTGTCCCGGCCGGCGGACGCGGTGCGGCACGGGGACGTGGTGCAGCTGCTGCACGGGATCACCAGCCGCGCGCTCAACTCGCACGACGTCGCCGCGCCCGTCTCGCCGCAGTCGCAGGTCAGCTGCTCGTTTGTACTTCCGGCAGGGATGTGAAAAAATTATCCATTATTTAAAAAATCGATTACTTTTTTAGAATAATCGATTTCTTGACCATAATAAATCGTTTTTTTATTTATTTCGATTTTTTTTGTCGTTTTTTTTTGGTTGTCAAGTTACATATTGTTTATATTGCTGTTTTTTTTGGTCGTCAAAATTGAAACCAAAAAAATAATCGATTTTTAAAAAATCGCAAATTTTGCAGTAACATCGATTTTTGGATAATCGATTATTTGATTAACATAAAAAATCGATTATATAAAATCGTTTTTTGCCCAGCCAAGTCGCATCCCTAACTTCCGGAACCAGAATAGGGCTACGGTATCCCCTGCCTGACGTTAAAGGCGATTAAAAGGGGGCTTCCGGGGTTACAAGTGGTAAGAGTGGGAATTCGTGCCGCCCAGCCAAGCGACCCCGGGAAGGACGACGGCACTTGTGGTCGCATGCCGTCGTAAACACCTGAAGGCATGGTGAGCGTAAATGCTCTCCGGGAAAGAGCCCTAAATGAGCATTGCGCTTGGAGGACTCCAGTTGTGTTCCGTTGGAGCGCTGAGGACAGTCACCCGGGGGGATTTTAGTGCGGTAAAAATCCCACATAACTCGGCGTTCCCCCCCGGTGTCGGGTACCTTTTAAGGTTTTATTTTTTCATCTGCACCACTACTCCTTTAATATTTTCATGGTATAAGAAGTCTATGTCATACCATCAAAGAGAGATTAAAATTTTGTCTTAATTGGGGCAGTAAGATCTAAAGGAATATGCAAGGAAGGATGCGCAGGTAAACTTATTGTTGCCTTCTCACACCTTTTTTTGTACTATGTAAAAATCAATTATCATTTTTTTACAGGAAGTAACTTGCTACATCGACTACAACGTGTCGATGCCAGCACAGAACCTCTGGCGAGTGGAGATCGTGAACCGGGACAGCGATGACGCCACGTGGGACGGTATCCGGTCGCTCGTGAGGCTCATCCACGTGGACTCGGGCTCGGCCCTCCGGTACAGCGGGCGGCAACTGCCCTCCTGGGGCTTCCACCAGCACGAGGTGGTCGCTGACAAGGTCGTGACGCACCAGGACACGATATGGAACGTTGAAGAACATCGGTATACAAAAGGTAGTATACCAATGAATGCATAATTTTTTTGTACTGAATTAACAGCTGATATCAAGTTAGATAATTAAATTAAAGAATGAAATTAATGATTTTATTAATTGTATTGTAACAAAACAGAAATGGTACAAAATAGACAGAATATTTTCAATGTTTGTTGTCTTAAAATACAATGTTTCAATATTATTCACGTGAAGTCTATCAATTCGCAATCGGATAACGCGGTAGACTATAGCTAAAAACAGTTATCATTCCGAGATTCGTGCCCAGCGGAACAATAATGGGTTATCGACGATGATGAATACTTTGACGAACAATATGTATCTATTACAGCTGAAGACAGAAAGGAGCGGGAACGCGAGCTAGTATCGGCGGAGATGATTCCGACGGCCGTGACAAAGTTGTCGTTCTGGGAGAAGTTCTTCGAGCTGCAGTACAAGATGCTTGCGCACGCGCCGGACGCGCCCACCGGACACATGTTCGCGAGCGAGCCCGCTGACTGGCCGCTACTGGCACGCTCTATCGCTTACTGGCTCTCGCCTAACTCCAATGTAAGTTTTACACTAGTGAGCCCAGGCATATGTTGTCTTGCTATAAAAAATAAGAAGGAACATTGTCAAAAAATTTTTAAAGTGCGAGAACTCTCCATAGTTCCAGTCCAGAGATGTGTCTCTGTATCCCAAATGGGATGGAAATTCGGCCACAGGTCCGTTGCTAAATCGTTCCTAACTTAATCTTATATGGTGTGAAAGGTGTCCATGTGCTGTCTAAGCTGGCTAACTTCTTACAAACATACGCTATTGAAAATCTTTTACAGTAAGCCATATCCAACAATATTTTTATGAGCGGATTAGTATCCGACCGAAGCCTTGGTTTAGGCTACCATCGGCTTTGGCCAAAGTGGGCCGAAGCCGCAGTTTTGTTATTAAAGTAGCCTCTGGCTAACGATAAATTGTCTGTAATGAATTGTTTAAGATTTCATTTAAATTAAGCTAACTATCCTATGTTATTGTTGCAGGCTCAAATACACTTGATTGGAAACTTAGTGACATGGTATACAGGCACAATCTCAGTACTGTTCTACAGCAGTCTCCTAGCATTATACGCTATCCGCCTTCGCCGTGCTTGCTACGATTTACCTCCACGTGCCTTCAACAAGTTTTACGACGCTGGATGTATTTTGTTTTTAGGGTACCTGCTTCATTACCTTCCATATTTCTTTATGGACAGAACACTATTCCTGCACCATTATTTGCCAGCCTATTTGTTTAAAATACTCTTGTTGGCCTATGTTATAGATCACATTTATTTCGTGCTTCAGATGTATGAAAAAACTCGACGCCTAACTAATCCTTTTATTATGTGTATAGCTGTTTGGTTGTGTTATGTGGTATTGACGTTTAAGAAATTCAGTGTACTCAGTTACGGAAACACTGATTTGACTGAAAATGATCTTATGAATTTGAGGTGGAAGGACACATGGGATTTTATTTTACATAAAAAAGTATAAGCATTGATCTACCAGAATGTCAATGGTTATAAGGTTATTATTTATTGCATTTAAGACATTATGTACTGATTTATATTAGATGATAAGTCAATATTTTACAAGCTTTTGATACTTATTTTTACACTTCTTAGTCTATTTTTCTTTTATACTCATGTTTCTTGTCTAAGTGAATTCCGTCCAGTTTGTAATCTACCTTTGATCACATACCTCCTTTATTTTGTACTAGATGTTTATTAAGTTGTATTTTACAAAAATAAAAGATATATTTATTTAATGTTGTTCTCATTTATCAATGTAATCAATATTCTAGTGTCATCAATGAG
The DNA here is from genome assembly GCA_018249875.1 of Cecropterus toxeus. Taxonomy (NCBI): domain Eukaryota; kingdom Metazoa; phylum Arthropoda; class Insecta; order Lepidoptera; family Hesperiidae; genus Cecropterus; species Cecropterus toxeus. The sequence goes on from DWNE01010169.1 coordinate 3,663, forward strand.
AATTTTGGTCGTCATATCTCATTATTTGTAATATTATTATCATGATATTATTTCCATTTATTTTACAAAACTAAATAACTTCAGTGAAATCGTGTAAGTGTTATTATAAGTCAATATTTCCCAACTTTCATATACATGAGATTGATAAAAGAAGTAAGTAAAAAATGTTCAATAGAAAGGATAGAACAGAAAAGATAACAGATACAAGAATTGACAAAAAGTATAATTATTTATCTTATATGAATAGGGTAGGAAATTGAGGTAGATAATTAATAAATGAAGAACAAATATATAGTAGAAAGATCATTATTTATTTCAATATGTGATTACAACAAAAAACTTAGCGACTTCCTGTGGCTTCAACCTCCATGGGCTGCACTTGATGGACCGTGACAGACTCAACTTCCAGTGGAATCACCCGTTGCTTCAGAACTGCTGTTGTGCCACTAGGGTACCTGTATGAGCCTTGTTTCTTGCCCTAAAAATAAAATAAAAGAAATAAGAAAGGACATTTGTAGTAAGTTTGAAGTAAATTAAAAATAAGCTAATTATGTTATATATGCCAGTATTTTAATCTATACATGTAGACTGCAACCCAATGGCCCTTAAATTTATTTTTCTGACTAAGTATGTGGCCTATATTGCTGACCATTGGTCTGTATAATTATTACTACATAAATAGATAAAAATCGAAAATGTCTTGTCTTTAAAAAGGATTATTATTTCGTTCATATTTTAGTAGCCATGTATAATAAATAGTTCCCAAGAATTTATTTCAAGTCTTGTACAAAATGCATTTATGAATGCCTTCAGGTTTGTCATTGTCTATTTAGTTTGTTACTGATGCCCATGGACAACTGCAGTCTATATTAGGCACTTACCAGATGCTTTTTCTTCATCAAACTAATCAAAAGCTAAGAATTGTGGATATACCTTTATATTGGCTTCTTCATAAGTTCTGAGATACTGAGCAGGGCCAGTACTGCGAATGACACACAAGTCAACATTGGAACCAGATCCCAAGTCATTGAAGATACCAGCAGCAATGGCATCTCGGACCAGCTTCTTGCCTTCCTCCTCAGTCATGTTGGGCTTCCAGTTGGATTCAAATACTGCCATGGCTGCTAATGACCCAGATCCTAAAACAAAAGAAATGTACACATGAAGAATAACATTTTTTAAAGAATATAACACATGACATATTTGCCAAATATTTCAAATTCCAATGCTACTTAATAGGTTTCCTCTCATAAAGATTAACAACTCACTTTGCTGGTCATTTAACCAATGGTACATATCAAACTTTTAAAAATATGATGTGTCTATTCAATATCAGAAGATAAAGGAATCTTTCTTTATAAATATAAGGTCTAAAATAAGTTCAATGTTATTCGGAGCATTAATAAAACCATTTTTTAACCTATTTCAAGCATATTTAAAAGGCATATTACCAATTGAAGTCTATAATTAATGTAATGTGATAAACATGATTAACAATGTACCATACCCATAGTGGCATAAGGCAGCTTGTCTACTGATCCATGTGGGTAGATGCAGTAAATATGTGGTCCAGTGCGGTCCACGCCACCGAGCACCAAGGCTGCGCCGATGTGGCCCTGGTATCTGAACAGCATTCGCTTCAGCAGCGTGGCGGCGGTCGCCACCGGCACTGTGCGCCCGGTGTGTAGACGTTGGAGCTCCAGTTGAGAGGAAACTGTCTGTGTCGTCATCTCCGTGTCTGCGGCGGTACCGGCTCCGCAACAATACATGTTGCCGGCCAAGTAGTGGATCTTCTCGCAGTTTTTATCTGACACTACCGTGTTTTCAGTAGCCCTGGTATCCGCGCCCAGAATCACGCCGTCCGCGTAAATGATACCAACAATAGTCGTACCGGTTTTAGTCGCGGTAGGGGCAGGGAAGCCTTTCTGAGCGAGGAATGCATTGCTAAAATTGAAAAGCAGAATTAAACACGAAACATATCTTTGTACCAAATGAATAACATGAGTCAACAATATAAGAGACTTACCGCCGGCAATTATCAAAAGAAAAACCCGGTAACGGAGTTTCAGGGACTAGTACAGATGCCATTTTTGATTAATTTATAAGTTCAAAATTATTCGTTTTCGTCCAACTAAACTTGGATGAGTTTACAAAATTGTAAAATGACAAGTTAAAGCGGCGTGACAGTTTGTCAATAGTGTTCTGTGGTCGTGACAGTGATTTTCGTAGTTCCCAATATTGTCATGTCTTATTTTTTTTGCAAAACATAAATGCTTTACTAATATTAAAATGGCTAGAAACTTTGAGAAATACAAAAGAGAATAAAAACAATATGAGCGTTGTAATTTTGTCAATTAATTTCTAATAATAATTGTCATGAAAAATTATATCATTTTATTATAACTGGCAGCATTTATTTCGACGAGGCTCCTTGTGATTGGAAGTTGGACAAAAGACATTTTGATAATCAATTATAGTCTTTAAGCTTAGGACAGAAAGTGTAAAATAGACTTTTATTTTATTACAATATGAGCCGTTTAGCTTTCTATAAAAATTGAACTCCAATCAGAGTGCGACGAATTGTCTTCACACACTTGTCATATCCTTTATGTCAAAGGGGCAGAAATGTGAAGCAGATTTGATATGGGCAGTACCTAATTTAGAATAAATAAATGTTTTTCCATCTAAAATAGTTCCTAGGAGTTAATTTAGAAACATGATAATGAATACGGCATACGTGTGTTTAATATATTTTTTATCTACAATACTGTTAACGCTAGCCGGTCGTGATTTTTATCAAATACTCGGAGTGTCACGTTCAGCATCGTCAAATGAAATCAAAAAAGCTTACAGAAAGTTAGCAAAGGCATTACATCCAGACAAGAACCAAGATGATCCAAACGCGTCTCAGAAGTTCCAGGATCTTGGGGCGGCGTACGAAGCTCTCTCGGACCCGGAAAAGAGAGAATTGTACGACAGATGTGGTGAGGACTGCCTCAAGAAGGATGGCATGATGAACAATAATGATCCCTTCGCCAGTTTCTTTGGAGACTTCGGCTTCCACTTCGGCGGCGAGCAACAGCAACACGAAACGTTACGTGGTGCAGACATTGTTATGGAACTTACTGTTTCTTTGGAGGAACTCTACAATGGAAACTTTATAGAAGTAAGTTGAAACGTCTGTTGTCTATATTCCTCATCAAGTTCATTATCACTGTAGTTGTAAGCAAACACCAAGGTGGCAGACAGCTATGTATATGAATGTAATAAATATGCTTAGGTCATAATTACAGTCTGTATGAAAAATAATTGTCTATATATTTGCGACACTCTCTTAAAGTGTTATAAATAGATTCTAATGTAATAAAGACAAAGATGTCATGAAAAGTATAAATATATCAATTTACACTATTTTCTTTTTATAAACTCGTTGGTATTTGCCCATATAAGAATTTAACATATGTATTTTTATTCATAACAGATAACACGGAACAAACCAGTTATCAAACCGGCAGCAGGTACAAGGAAGTGTAATTGTCGGCAAGAAATGGTTACGAGGAATTTGGGGCCAGGCCGGTTCCAAATGATGCAACAGACTGTTTGTGATGAGTGCCCCAATGTTAAATTGGTCAATGAGGAGAGGCTGCTTGAAATAGAGGTATGAAGACACTAATATTAATAATTTTGGAGAAAATAATTCTTAGTATCTTAAATCTAATGCATAACATATACTTTCACAACTTTAAAAGGTGGTAGAACCAGTGTAGTTCGACCAGAGAAGTACCAGCGCCACACCTATTTCTAGCGTGAAGCAGTTCTAGGGTTTCAGTAGAAGGGTGTGGTTGCCGGCTCACTTGTATATGAGACAACCATTTTAGTTCTCAAGAGTAGCTTATGCATCTGTGATCAACTTCAGATAGGACACTTGTTCTATATGAAGTTGCTTGCTGGTATCCATGAGCAGCAGTAACCACTTACCATCAGGTGGACCTCATGCTCATTTGCTACTTCGTGATAAAAAAATATAGATTCAAGTTTTGATATACAATTACATATAAAGTATTAATTCCTACACAAAATAATTGAGAATTATCTTTTCAAAGTGATGTAACACATTAAATTTATCAACGTTTTATAGTTTACTTGATAATATGCATTTTAATTTACGAAATTGAACACGTGGAATTAACATTATCACCTAAAAAAGCACCACGTAATCAGTTTTGAAGTAATTAGTATATAAAAAGTTATTGAAAGAAAATTTAGATTTTTATTAATGCAATCAAAAGAAGTCTAATCTATACTAATATATACGAATGAGACGGTGTGTGTCTGTGTGTTGCTCAATCGTAAAAAAACCTCTGGACCAATTTACATGAAATTTTGCATGTGTTTAAACCTTTCGGAGCCACAGTCGGCTATACCTAACAAATTGTTTTGGATGTTCAAACGCCAATGTCTGGTAATGCCGACACAAACGTTATGGAAAAATAGAACTATTAATGCAATATTTTTCGCTGTTTTTTTATCGCCTATACCTCGTCAACCAATGTTTATTTAGTATATTGCTTACACTGTCCTCAATCGTCATTTATTTATTTAATGTTTCATTTATTTAATGTACCTGTATCAATAAATGTCTTTCGCAACATTATGCAAAATTATGCCTAAAGGCTCTGGCGTAAACTGGTGACTTTTTTTTACATCACAAGTACTTCAGCTAGTTTTTATTAAATACTGAATTGATATTTGTACATTTAATTGATACTTATGTATTGTTCATTTGTAGGTGGAAGTGGGAGCTCCAGACAATTTCAAAACAAAACTTAGAGGAGAGGGAGAACCGCATATGGATGGTGAGCCTGGAGACTTGGTCATAGTTTTCAAGACTGAGAGGCATCCTCATTTCACTCGGAAAGCTGATGACCTTTACACGAATGTTACCATTTCCTTACAAGTTAGTTGAAAATCATTATAATATTGTGATTCTGAATTTAATGCATATTTTGTCATTATTAAATGATTGTAATGTTTTGAAATTATTTTATAGTTTTAGCTAAATATGTATGATATGTATTTTTCAAACTAATAGAATGACAAACGTATACGTTCTTGTTTATGAAAAATTTTTATGTAAATAGTAAATTATAATTTGATTTTGAACATTTAAATTGATTTATAACATTGAGAATTGTAATTCACAATTTCTGTGTATTCAAATGGATGTTTTAAAATAACTTGGGTCTTTTTTTACAGGATGCTCTAACAGGATTTACATTGGAAATAGAACACCTAGATGGACACAAGGTTACCGTCTCCCGTGACAAGGTCACGTGGGCGGGCGCCCGTGTTCGCAAGAAGGGAGAAGGCATGCCAAACTTTGAAAACAATAATCTCCATGGAAACCTCTATGTAACATTTGATATAGACTTCCCTAAGCAAGACTTCACTGATGAAGAGAAAGAAGGTAAATTATATTTTCGAATTTGTAGCATTAGCTATTTATAATTAATATTTAAAAAATGGATTGAGGATTTTTATGACATATAGACAAAAATTATCACTATTATTTATCAATGATATTTTTGTGTAGACTTTCTTGTGTTGTCTTTTTTTTTAATGTCTTTGTACTAATTCTCCTGTTTTTTATTTGTTACAGCTCTGCGGAAAATACTTAATCAGTCACCAAATAATAAAGTATACAATGGACTTTAGAAGCATTTGCAAATTTAATTTATTAATAAGTAGTGAATTGAATGTGACCGAGTGAAGTGTTGTTGTGGTGTCACAAGTTTGTGTTGCTTGTGAAGGTTTATCAGTTTTTACAAAATTACGAAATAAAACATCTTTCAGTAATTGATTTCATTTTATTTTTTAAAATACATCTCAAAACAATCTTTTCTTATAGAATCATGCTTTTTTATAACAGAAAAAATATTCTTATACATATATGGAATTCTGCACTATCCTCAGATAATTATTTATTTGTATAACTAACATAAATCTAGGAACATATTTTCGTTTTTTTTAGGATAGATATATATTTTTATGCAAATATATTATATAAGTGTATGCATTGACACATTTACACAATGAGAGCTATGGCACATCTTCAATGTTACAAGATTTGATTTATAAAAATCTTTACTTTCGGTAGTTATCACATAGTGCTAATGTTTAACAGGTCGTGATTATAAAATTACAGTGTTTTCTACTTAAAACTTCTGTATGTTGTACTAAATTACAGTAAATTACATTTTAAAGAATTTTTAAAGGAAATTTTGATCGACACAAAAAATTGCCTTACAGTACACAGTAAAAAAGTTGAAAATACAGTAGATCAACTGCAATTACAGTGCATCTTGAAGTACTGCTTAGTATGTTTATTTTGTGCATCCAGTCTTTTTGTTAAAATATTTTAAGCAATGGATGTCAAAGATTTTTCAAGACTATATAGCCTTTAATAAAAAATTGATGAATTTAACGCTAAACCAAATAAAAAAAAATACATATTGTTGATACCATATGTATACATAATGTTATATTGCATTTACATTAATATTTGTAGCAGACTTCAGATTAGACTCATAATATATTTGGGTATCCATTACTAGTGGGATAAATCGCGTCTACATATTATAAATATAATAAACTCGATTATAAATGTAACACAAATTCATACTTGTTTAAAAAAATACGAATGTAAAATTTTCAACAATCTATTAGTCTTTTAAGAGGATTTTTCGAGTTTTTAGTTTATTCTCTAAATTACCTTAAACTAAGATAACATTATTATATCTGATTCATTTGGAAATTTA
>DWNE01010170.1:0-10479 GCA_018249875.1 Cecropterus toxeus
TATTTAACCCTCTTAGGGGTGGAATTTCAAAAAATCCGTTCTTAGCTGACGTCTACGTCATAAAAGGGACCTTATGTTAGAATTTCATGTTTCTACCTTCAGTAGTTTGGGCTCTGCGATGTTTAGTCAGTACGTGAGTGAGTGAGTGAGCATCCTTTCGCTTTTATATATATAGATTAACTTGAATCTGACGCTCCTTCTAGATTTTTTTGCGCAATATCTTCATTTAAAATAGGGAAAATTATCTTATATTTTTACTGATTAATATTAAAATCAAGATTATTTCATATCAAAAACAATAAAATCATTTTAGAGTTTATATTGAGCAATGAATAACGAAGTTGTACTTCAATATCAATAATTTAGTTTTTAAATTGTTCCTAATAACTATTTTGTTTGTTTTAACAAATCACGTTATAAAAATCATACAGCATCAAATATTCTGGAGTGTTTTATATGAAGGCATAGGTACAAAAATAACAATGTCATAATAGGAAGACGCATAAATGCAATAAAGCCTATCTACCTATAATTAATAGTATTACAATTTATTGTCGTTAAATTACATTATTTTAAACTCAATAACAACGACGTTAAAATGATAATAACTTTTTAACAGTGTAATATCATTGCCTACAAAATTAATAATATTGTCGTGACATATCGTGTAATTATTGTAAAAAATATTTAATTGAATATGTATCGTCAATTCCAAACTGTATAGATTAAATTATTTATAGTTTGGTCTTACACTTAAAGTAGTTGTTACAGTTGATATATCACTTATGAAATCACAAAAAGCTTATAAAACTTTTATGAACTTCTCTAATAACTTTTGTCATACAAAGACAGAGTGTATTGGTTAATTCGACCTGCTATGATTCAATATAGGTCTCTTTCACTATGTCTGGGCAAAATTTTAAAATAAATTAATTATTTCAAGGAATATTGATAGTTAAATTTATTTAACATTGAGATTAGAAGTAATAACTTTGTATGCCGTGGCGGCATACAAGCTGTTTTCATTTTATTCTGGCATACCTTGCAATAGGTATACTTTATAATGATAAACAAAATCGTAAATTTAATAAACTCGCATTAATAGCACTGAAGATTTTTTACTCTGTTTTAAAATTAAACAGACATTTTTACCGATTTAACAGACATAGTGAGACAGGTTGACTTAATGTTGTGTGAATCGTCACTGGCAGTGCTCAGTGACGTCGACGACGGTGCTCTTTCTCCAGCCGAAGAAGAAGTAGCCCACGGCCAGCCCCAGCACCAGCGCCAGGCACAGCCACACGTTATACGTCATGAACACCAGCATCAGGATGTAGGAGGCGGTGGACTGCACCACGTGGAGCAGCGTCTGCACTATGTGACCTGATGATAGCATGGAGTACCTGGAACGTGGTAGAAACATAATTAGTAGGAGAAGGTGTATCAAAAAAAAAGGATTTTTGAACTTGAACGTCGTCAACCCATTATCGTGACTCTGCTGATCACGGGTTTTCTCTCAGAATGAGAGAGTTTGAGGCCATGGTCCACCGTGCTGGCCAAGTGTGAATTGGTAGACTTTACTCAACTTTGAGAACTCTTTTTTTGTGCAGGTTTCCTCACGATGTTTTCCTTTACCGTAAAGCCATCATTATTAAATTCTAATACGCACATAATTTAAAAAAAATCAGTGGCGTGCCTGGGATTCGAAACTCGGACCCTCGATGGAGAGGCCGATTTTCAACCATTAGGTAATCACTGCTCCAACTTGAACATCTGTGATCAATTAAGAAGAGGTAGAAGGAGTATGTGCGAGTAGCAGGAGGCGGATTTCGGGGATTTAACACCGCCATCTATGTCTATCTTGAAACAATTCTTACGTTTCGATGGAAGGGTCTTGGTGCTGGCTGATTTATATGAGGCCATCTCAATCCTCAGAGGTAGCAATGTGTTGTGCAATGTTCTATATAAAGTTGGTTAGAGATGCCTATGGACAGCTGTGATAACTTACCATCAGATGCGCTGTATGCTCGATAACAAATTCAAGTTTATATAAACCAATTTTTTTTTTATCCGGTTTTATTGGGACAGGTTTTAAGCGCATAGAGCACTACAGATAGCACTACTATTTCGAAAATAAGTAAAATTCTATTTTTTCCTGTTTCTTAGATTATTATATCTGTGCTTTGACTTAGCTGGTCAAAATATCTTGTTTCAAATGTTGTCCGACTTGAATCTTAGATTTTTCTCAGTGCCAATCCTATACGTCTTGAATATTTTATGTTATATACATGTTAAGATATATTCCTTATTCAAAATAACGCATCAGATAGAAAATAACTTGGTACGATAAAGTACGATAAATATCTATCATGGGTTAATTTTATATCACTTTTTGTCAAATCAAAACAAATGAAAACGATAAAACTTTGGTACTTGATAAGTGCACGTTACGATGTGAGCAGATAATATGATAATGATGTTATGTATATGTTAGCTCCTGTATATTAACTTCGTCTTTATCCTGGTTCACACAAAAAATAAAGCCGTTTTGAGTTTGTATGAAACCTGATATAAGCAAAACGGGTACACTAGTAATAAAAATACTATTTTCACATATATATTTTTTTCGTATTTATCGCGATATTTTTACATTTAGTACAGTTCTGCTTTCCTTGGTTGCAAATATTTAAATCCATAATATTAAAATTTCCCTCGGTTACAAACCAGTGTAATCGTCAACCCATTATTGACCCACAGCTGGGTACGGGTTTCTCTCAGAATGAGAGAGTTTTTATGCCACCGCGCTGGCCAAGTGCGAAATCGTAGAACTCACACACCTTTGATAACTTCTCCTATTTTTTAGAGAATTCTCAGAAATGCCTCACGATATTTTCCTTCACCGTAAAGCAGTGATAATTAAATTCTAATACGCACATCATTTCAAAATAATCAGCGGTGCCTGGGATACGAACCACGGACCCTCGATTGAGAGGTCGAGTTTTATTAGGCTATCACAAACCAGAGACATTCTCTGTAGTCTTCAATCTTTTATTTTTATGGGATTGTAGTAGCAAATGACAATCCAGTTAATTTAATGGTAAGTGACTTTTGCTAGTAATAAACCTCAAATAGCGTTAAAATGTTTTCCAAATTTTTCACACCTGCGTAGTCTACCCAGCAAATGGAGTTAGCAACTGATGGATTGAAGATGGACTGCATATATGCTTATTTGTTATATCAATCTTACTTCTTACTAATGTTATAATTGACCTACTTAACGACAGCCGTTCCGCCACATGCCCCTCTTCCACCACACTCGTTTTTGGTGATGTTGACTTGCGAGTCTCCGGTGGTGGAGGTGGCTCTGGCGTGCAGCGCCTCCCGGTAGTACTTGAGCCCCTCGTATAGGATTCCCGCGAGGAAGATGGCCACCGCGGAGCCGAAGAGCTCAAGCGCGGTGGTCGTCATCCAGCCGTTGAACAGGATCTCCTGGCACACGCCTGCGTGGAACTGGAATTTGAAGGAATTTGTATGTTAGTGGTGTTATATTTTCGGTGAATTTATTAATGTTTATTTGTTTTATATCGAGTAACGTCTCTCTATCTCCGCCTATCTTCTCCTTTACATAGTATAAGACAAACTCGCTCTCTACTGTCTGAATGTTATTCTATAACTTTTTTTTCTAAATTACCTTTTAGTGTACATTTTTTATTAATGGAACCATAAACGAGGAAGGTTTATATTTTGTTCGAAACGGCGATACTGTATGTAAATACCATACATCATAATGTTGGTTTTGGGTGGATACTAAAAAAATACTTTTTTAGTTAGCTGTAAAAGGTATAGCGCCAAAAACAATGGTGTCGCAGGAAACGCGAGCCACGAATGCATAATACGACACCGTTCGTAACTAATCCACTAATACACAGACTGAATTCCTTAAATATTTGGAAGAGAACTAAAAAGTTCGATTTTTAGTGGGTTTACGTCACGAAGTTTAATTTAATTAGCGTTACTTTAGTAGACTGTTGTAAGTAGTACTACGTTCTTGATAATGATGAGATGAAAAATGAAGACATATTGATGTTGGATCGTTAATTGTCTTATGAGATCAAAAATTAAGACATAGGTATTTCCTCGCTACAATTTTATATATATACCTATTCATAATATGTTTTTAGTGAATAGTTCATAAGCCTATAGTGAATTTGTGGATTAGCAATTAATTCTTAAACAATTGTAGAGTAGGTCACACGAGTGTCTACAGTGTCTACATGCAAAAATTTTGATTGGATTTTTATCGTATAAGTCATTACGTTTATAAATGTGGCGCCAGCGAACAGAAACAAAAGAGAAGCGAGGGACGATTTTGTTAATTATCCTTAGAATATGGTATCAAATGAAAAAAACTATTATGTAAATAACCCAATGCAAAGATGTTTGCTTATATATTATAGCAAGGTAATCTTACAATTTTTGTGGTAAATCCTAAAGAGCTGTTTATTTGTCCTCGTCTTTCTTTTTTGCAATTTCTATATTGATACTTTATCATCATCATTTAATTATTTTATATATTTTAGTTGAGCTAATCGACCTTTTTGGTTTATTACAATACTCGTATACTTACTTAATTAATCAATTTAAATATATTTAAATATATGTAAAATATATCATAACATATTCATTTGTTGAGCTAGATCATACCCTCCCTCAAAGAGTACTGAATCGGTACACCACCATTGTATTAATACCAGATGCTAGTATATTTATGATCTTTACATATCACATACGTGAAAGGTAGGTTCGATAGCGGTATTGTGGCAGTCGAACCACTTTACGTCTATCTTTCCATCATTTACGTTTTGTGATGCAGTCGCTATCTACCACACGAATAGAGGTCAACTTTTAGAAATTATTTTATCAGTATAGTATTGGAAATAATTATCTTCAGTGGTCGGTGGGAAACGCGTATCTGTATCAGTGCTGTGCTTGCGGTTTTTAGATAAGGAGCAATAAACATAGCTGCTTTGTAAGTAGGTTACTTTGTTTAGTATATTTAAATGTACATATAAAAATACATATGTACATAAAGAATTGTTTCGGTTCTTGTTATAAAAATAGTGCTGTCTCCAAGCTTGTGTATGTAGGTATTGACACACATAAACAAAAAAATGGATTAAAACATACGGACCAATATTGCTAATATTTTGTCATAATATTAATGTAGTAAATCAGCAAGCTATCTCCTTGGTGGTAAGTGTAATCTATGGACAACTATGAAACTAAATTAGAACTAAATGCTCTTACTGGGCTTAACCACAGATGCGTTGTTACCCACAAGATTATGTTGAAACGCTTTGTATACCGAAAAGTTATTACAACACTGTTGTTACAACAGCCCTTACCACTGGTGTTATAAGGCAGAAAAATATATGGCGGTAGTGCCATCAGAATTCTATCATCTTGTAAGTGCACATAATTTGCAGTTTAAAATATTCGGAGATACTATAACTAAGTGTGAATTTACATACCTAATACTATCTCCTATAAGAAATATTGATCAGGAATGTTAAACAGAAATTGACTTGTAACCTCATAAATTTGATAACTTATAAGTCTACTTTGTTCAACAGTCCTAACATTCAAGATATCCATAGATTCCTCGTATCACTTGAACATCAATTATCTTTGTTCACCTACGATATAAATAATTAATGACGTTTCGGTATAAACCGAACGACTGATTAATTAATTAGGTTATTGATTAGTTACCGAACAAGGGATACACACAATTTGCTTTGCTTTGAGCTATATGCGACTTTTGAAATAATCAGCGATTTGTCAATGACAGAGATAGGAAAGTTATTTACAAAACGTTGACATACATTGATTCCTATATCATTACTTGTTTAATTCCTACTTAGTCCTCAGGGGCGAACATATGAGTAATTCGTGAACAACAGAAAAAACTAAAATCGTTCATTTACATAGGGTCACCCCTTTGCCCGCTTCTTTCGAACTAGACTGACGCACTGCCGTGTATCCAGATTGTAATAGTTATTTCATTATTTTGTGAATTTATTTTCAAAATGACCGGCTGTATCTGTAATAGGTGACTTACATACGAAGCGATCAAATCTTAGTTCTAAACTTCTAAAGAGTGGCAACGCATCAGCTGGGAACGAATGGGTTGAAGTAACATCTGTTCCTGTAACTATCCTATTCGGAATTAGTTTTGATATCCATGTTGACTGTGACCACTTTCCATAAAAAATAGTAATTTATGTGTACCGACATTATAAGAATCGACTGTGACTTAGACAATTATGTCCACAATCACTAAAGTGTCGCCAGTGGTCACAGACTGAATAATTAACCAAGAACTGATACATACCACCATGGCGTGGTGCGAGGAACATCCGTGGTCGTGGTCACCGTGGTCGTGGTCATGGTGATGCGCTTCGTGGTCCATGGCTTATGTGTCTGTAACAAAACAGAAGATCGTGTGAGTTATTATGACAATACGTTAAACGTATATGTAACATATAGAAACAGTTAAAATATTACAATAAATATTATTTTATTTTAGTTGCGGATAAGTTACTGTTTTAGTTTGAAATTAGAATAACAACTTCAGACTCAAAAAAGAAGATAAAGCAATCTGCAATTTTAACTTTTGTCATTTACATGACTTGTATGTTACAAAAACATTTGTTTGGGAAACTGAGAATTAGTGTTAGTACATATTTCTATAAATTTTAGAATTTTCGTTTGTATGATTGTTGTGTTTTCAATCTATCAAACAAAAACTACTGAATATAATTTTAAGAATTTAAAAATATGTTAATATTGCAAATCCTTAAGTAACATTTAGATTCTATTTTATTTAACTCCTACTCTATCAAAATATATTACGATTTTTTAAAGCGTGTGAAACCGCGAGCTATTACAATAATAAAACATTATGGTATTTGTCATTGTTGTAAAGCATTTGCGGCTCATCCAAGATTCTCGTATTTATAAAATAGCTACGTAGATAGGAAGCTAGTATTGTAAATGTTCGACGTTAACTTTTGTTTTTCGTATAAAATTTTGTACGCCTAGTGCTCAAGTACCTATAACATTTTATTTAAAATAGTAATTCTATCTATTTTTTCTTTTAGTTTAAGGTGGTTGTTACTTGAGAATAGAACAATGCAAACCTCAAAAGTTGTTCACCTTGAAGGAACTAGGTTTGTGAGGTAGTGGTTAATAGTCGGTCTGTTTGTTATTTGTTTATGCCGGTATATCAGGCATGTGAAAGGAAAAGTGAAGCCTTAAGGTTATCTTGACATCATATGGCATTTTACATTACGAAATATAAAATTCATAGGAATTATTATTTTTATTATATAAAAAGTAGTTCGAAAATGAAAAGATTTTATATTTTAGCAATTTACATATGACGGGAAATCCGTATTTTAGAAAGTATATGTTAATATCGATGTGCTGTTTTTTAAAATAACATGCAAAATAGAAGAACACAGATAAATTAGTTATTTTTACATTTCATTACATTAGTTATTTCTTTTTGCCGATATTTGAAATATCAAGCAAAAATAAATTAACAGACCGCATATCGTGAGTACCCGTAACAAATGTATAAATTCCGCGATATTATTAGTCTGAAATCACAAATTAATTATTGTTTGTGAATAATAAATATAGAAAAAAATGATTCTGATAATACCATGCCAATAATACCATCGTCACTTCAATATTATGTGGGGGTTCATGTAGGTAATATCTTCGTGTAATTACATTGATACTTAATAATTAACTGTATAATAAATTCAGAATGAGTCAAGCCTCAATGCGTCTTGTTTTCCAGCTCTGTGTGCGAAGGTGCGATGGGAATTGTTCATTATTTGTACAATTGTAAGAAGAACATCAAGAATTTGAAAACAACAATTGTGATTATATACCGTTTTATATATATTTTGTAGTATTCATCCATACATGAAGTCTATATTTGTATCACTACAGTTTATTGCTATGAAATTGGTTCCCTACCCTCAAGTCCAGGTTTTGAATCCACAACCAGTGCCTGTTACTTTTAGAAGTCACAAAAATATTATTGGGTATGCTGATGAGGATATACATTTGTTCGGTGTAGTTTATTAACTACTGCTTATTAATATAAACAGTAGTCGACCTGCCTGTTTGGTTTTATTGAATTAAAACCACATTAACGCATTGTATATTTGCATGTTAGATGATGCATTATTTCTAGATATAGTGGTCTGGAACACGTAACGTCACGCTCTACATACGCGTTCAGCTAAACCGCTGACTGCTTGCTGCTCGCACAGAACAGTGTTTATGCAATCGTATTTGCATTGTTAATTAAGTAATTAATCTTACATGTAATGGTTTTTGTATTGGCACTATTTACTGTTTATTTGAAACCTAGATTTACTTGGCAATGTATTTACTAAACGTCATTTACTTACTGAAATAACAACATAAAGCCTATAGATAATCGATGCTAAACTGTTTGTTACTAAATTACTTTAGAACTAAATTACGTTATAAAGTAGACTTGTTATTCAATATGTTACGAATAATTTTTCAAACTTAGTAAAATGGAAAGATTTTATTTCATTCAGATGTTGTCACAACTTAAGAATGGGTAGTTGAGATACTAATGACATTGAATTTTAAATTATACGTCATTTTTACATTGTTGTCATACATACTATCTATGTATTCCTTATCTTTGTCATTGAAAACTAGGTTTATTACACCGACATATTGGACTATAATAGACTATAATTTATTGGTCATAAACGGATAACACCATTTCAATTTCATTGAAACGCTGAAATTATCGTCAGCTAGTTAAATCAAAAATCTATGCATCGTTGTTGAAAGAATCCATATATGGCGTAATTAAATCATAAGATTTCGCTTCTGGTGGTTCATAATAATATCATTTTTTAAACCTTACTAATGTAACCTAACAATAAGGCAGGCGGTTTACTTCATGGAAAATAGTAACCGTCGCCTATGAACGGTTCCATTACCAGGGCAGTTAATCTTGCATGGCCGGTTTTAAAAAGAGATCCTTTTGCACTTTTTTAAAAGAACCTCATGTCATAGAGGTCCGAGTAAACCTTGGGAGGAAATTATATCCTAGATATATCCACTGCTAAAAATACTAGCTACTTCACGATTACCTATCACTTCCATTCTAAGTAATCTCATAGAACTCGTGGCTCGGAACGTTGATCTTAGCATTGCAGCAAAGAAGATATGATGATGCCTTCCAAATGTAGCTCAGGTTAACTCTTTTCATCTTACCTTTTAAATTGTTACCTTAATCTTCCCGAGTTAAACGAATTACTTTAAGAATTATGCCAAAATGATTGGGCTTGTAATGACTTGCCTAATAATGTATAACGTAATTCATAGGTCTGGTTTTTTCCCAAGCTTGCGCAGATTAATTAGGCTTCAGTTATGGCAAACTGGTCGAATACCCAAAGCATTAAGAGATACAATGGCTTATCTTGATCCTTGTGCCAGCAACTTTCACTACTTGCACAACTCTAGCACAGTACTTGTATAACTATAATAGATTTTAATTATTTACGTGTGCGTTCGTGCTGTTCCTATTGCATTAAAGGGAAAACCACAGAACTAATACATTAGAATGAAGTTACATGTACAGGGATAGCCGTCTGACTCGTAGATGTGCTAGCCAGTTCTAGGAACCGTTTTTATGTGGCCCATTTTCTAGGTATGCTTAAAGTTTTTTGAGTTAGCATCGCCATATGAATTAATGAGAATGTACGTAAAGGAAGAACGATGAACGGTAAATAATATTAAAAAATAAACCAATTGGTAACTCGATTGGAGCGACCGGAGGAACAAATTTAAACTGCGCCTTCACAAAAAATGCAACTTCAATGTTATAATGACTACTTTTCTTACACGATTTTGTTACTGACCGATAATGACCCTTCAAATACTAGAAATAATATTTAGCCGTTTTGTAACGCGATAAATAAGTATGACATGACAGAAAGGTGTGTAGGTTTGAGGGTCAAAATGACAGAAAAGTTGAATTAAAAAAAGTGAAAAGTATCCGACCTTGCCCGTATTGTCCAGTTGCTGCGGATCATTGACCCACATCGCCGGTAACTACTTTCGATTCTCTTATCACCTTATCATAACTTCGCGGATAAACTGAATGACTGTTTTCGCATTTGTTTTACTTAACATTTGATTGATATGTATTTCATTGGATTGCTTGTTTCGTTAAGATTTTTACGCGCAGCGTCAGAAAGAGGGTAATGTTTTTCGAGCGTATGTATGTATGTATGTATGCATGTTTGTTTGTTTGTATGTATGACTTAACGGATTGTGACGTATTACGTATCATTATATTCGTCTCAGTTTGCATAGTAACATAGGCTATATAATTTTTAAAAATGGTCC
>DWNE01010171.1:0-10478 GCA_018249875.1 Cecropterus toxeus
CAGACGTCCACCTCAGTGTTGCCACCACCGCATCCGAATACGCCCAAATCAATTAAGATTTGACGTTCCTCTCCTATTTCCGACATACATATTAATTTATTTTTATTTTATACATATAAAAGTTTTCAAACTAGAAACGGGCAAAGACATATACGTGAACGAGTATCAAAATAATTATGACTTTATTAAATCCACAAAAAATGGCTATATCTCACTAAATACGTTTTGTAGAACAAATCGTATACATCATCTTGTTTCATTTGCTGGCTGTGGAACATTTGATTAAAGATACTCATCTCGTTTAAAATTCACGAAGGCCTGACGTCCTTGGCTGTTGGCAGTAACTGAAGGTTAGCTTTATCAGAGGTATGAAATACGTGAATTAATTTGGGTGAATTAATCTTGGTATACGATTCGTTATTTTGAACTTTATATACCTACCTACTACTTTATATATATATTTTGCTGTATTCATTTGATATAAAATATAGTTAAAGAAAAGCCTTTGTCATTACCTCAAATTAACAAAAACTCCCGTAAACGTCAGGTCAATATGATCTCAGGTCAATATTGTACTTCCGAGATACCTAAGTTTAAAAACACTAAGATTAGGGTTGGTAGAATTCTTTGTGGGTTAAATCCGCGTGCACCATCGCCAACACTACTACCTAACATGTACATATTTTTTAATTGCTTAATAAGAACGGTGTTAAATGTTTCTGTGTTCTGATTTGAATCATGTGGTAAGGGAGACAACTTATCCGAAGCGCTTAAACTTATTTTATAGAGGTAGCAAAACATATGACCAAGCATACATCATCATATAAGACTGTTGATAATTTTTATTTTTGAGTTAATGTTGAGTTAATGTTAATTTTTGAGTTTGATTACTCATGAGCAGGAGTGATAGCCTAATGGTTGAAACTCGGCCTCTCAATCGAGGATCCGGGGTTCTAATCCCAGGCACGCACCACTGATTTTTCTAAAATTATGTGCGTATTAGAATTAAATTATCACTGTTTTACGGTTAAGGAAAACATCGTGAGTAAACCTGCACATCTGAGAGTTCTCATAAAAAAAAGAGTTCTCAAAAGTGTGTGAAGTCTACCAATTCGCACTTGGCCAGCGCGGTGGACTATGGCCTAAAAACTCTATCGTTCTGAGAGAAGACCCGAGAGAAGACCTCATGATCACGATATGGATGTTATTATAGAAGGTTTAATTTCATATGGACTTAATAAATAAGGGATTCTGTGAAGAGGAAGAGGGTATCTATCTCTTCGATTTAACAAAGAATCTAATTGCAAGAAATATCTAGTTCGGAATAAATACTTTTGAATTTCCAATTCAATAACTTCGATTGCAGCTGTAACTAAGCTGTAATTGCTTACAGCTGCCAGTAAACAGTTCGTTCGTTGTACCTCAGGGCGCAATATATCCCCTTTGTAGCCTCACTGGTTTCGTCCTTGGGGACCGTTTGTATCTTGGTTCGCAAAAAGTATCGTTTTACTGAAACGATGTTGTCTGACTTTTGTAATATTGTTTATTTAGTTGCAGGCGACGTTTTTGGACGACTGGTAGTAGGTAGTCATTTGATAGGCATGCGTACCCAAAGGGTCAACACGGATCCCTATTATTACTCTCTGCTGTCCGTCTGTATGTCGCCAGGCTGTATCTCAACCGTGATAGCTAGACAGTTTAAAATTTCATTGATCATGTATTTCTGTTGCCGCTATGAAAACTAATACCAAAAAGGAATAAAACAAATATTTAAGGGGAGCACCCATAAAATAAATGTGATTTTTTTATAGGTATAGGTACGGAAACCAGTGCGCGAGTCCGACTCGCATTTAGGCGACTTTTTTATTTACAAATAGTGTGCAACATTTAGTTTTGGATGTATATTTTGACCATATCCGTCTTTGTAGTTCCGGGATTAGAATAGGACTACGGCATCCCCTGCCTGTCGCAAGAGGTGACTAAAAGGAGCTTTCGCGGTTGCGGGCAAAATTGAGAGCTCGAGCCGCGCAGCCAAGCTACCCCAGGAAGTGGTCGCAACCGTCGTAAAGAACATACGGTGCGGTGGGCCCAGCCGTACATACACTCATAGGTGGAACCCGATAAGGCAATACGATCAGAGCAATTCGGTTGCCTTCTTTCAGAGATCCCGGAGTACTCCTCATAGCGTCAAGGATGGGCATAAGAAGGGGGGGGGCGTATATTGGAGAAGTATTTGAGAAGCAGACATATTTGAAATTCACATTTGTGTACATATAAAAAAATAGAAAAAAAAGCCACTTGTATTTTTAATTTCATGTCTCGGTTGGGCGCAAACATTTAAAATTTTAAGTTATAATTAACGTTTTTAAAGAAAAAAAGTGTAAAAAGCAGCTTTCTACGTCAATGCTTTCTGTGTTAAGGGCCACTTTCGTTAATTTTATCTCTTTTATGAAAGATTTTGCTTTAAATTGGTTCTACGGCTCGGGTTGTAAAGCTTTTATTTCATTGTATAAATAATTAATTGACGAAACAAGCAACAATATTGATATAGTAGTAGTGGCGTAGCGTGGGATTACGCCGCCTGGGGGAGCGGAAGTTAAACTCGCCACCTACCTGTTCACTAATTTTAGTCGGCAAAAAAAAATGACAATATCGAACTTGACGATCAAAAAAAAACGTCATCAAACTAGACGACCAAGAAAAAAAAATCGACAATATTTTACTTGGCGACCAAAAATAACGACAATATTTAACCTGACGCTTAAAAAAAAAACAAAATTGCCAAATCTTTTTTTGCCGCCCCTCAAAATGTGCCGCCCGGGGCGGACCGCCTTACCGCCCCCCCCCTTCCCTTACGCTACTATATTTAGGTATATATTACTGTAGGGGGGTTAGGATATTCGCCGTGAATTGCGCGCCGCTAAATTTACACTATACCCTGAGTGGCTTGAATGAGTGTGACACAACAATAATAACTTAAATATGTATACGAAATTTTATACGAGGCGTGCCTTTATAAAGTCGTATTCGTGAACTCATTATTGTCCCACAGCTGGGCATGTGTTTTCCTTTAAAAATGAGAGTTTTAGGCCATAATCTACTGCGTTAGCCAATGCGAATTGGTAGACTTTACACACTTTTGATTACGATTTTTTTTAAATATTTTTTTTTCTTAATATAAACATGAAGTAGCAAACGAGCAAGCAGCCCACCTGATGGTAAGTGGTTACTGCCGCCCATGGACATTTGAAAGCAACTTCATATAGAACAGGGGTTCTATATGAAGTATATCTCAGATGCGAGGACTGAGATGGTCGCCTCATATAAAGTGAGCCGTGTTCTTAATTTTTTTTTGTTAGTAGGTTTCCTTATGATGTTTTCACCGTAAATCAGTGATAATTAATTTCTTATACGCTCATCACACAACAATCTGTGGTGGCAGAGTGCCAGAGTTTCAACCATTAATTAGGTTATAACGGCACAAAATCTATTGGACTAACGTAAAGCCTTATGAAACAGATTTTGCATTAAGAGTCTAGTTTATTACTAAGTCTATAAAATATTTATTTTACGCGCTGGAAGAATTAGTGCTAAATAGTTTCCAAGCGATTTAAATCATTCATGTTTTGT
Organism: Cecropterus toxeus; assembly: GCA_018249875.1. Lineage (NCBI taxonomy): Eukaryota > Metazoa > Arthropoda > Insecta > Lepidoptera > Hesperiidae > Cecropterus > Cecropterus toxeus. The sequence continues at coordinate 3,631 of DWNE01010171.1, forward strand.
GTACTAATCCAATGTTGGTATGTATTCGTATTTATCAGCAGTAGAATCACGTTTGTTGAATAGGGTTGTCAACTCACGACTTTGTTTAAAAATTTTAAAGACCCTAATTATAATTTGAGTTTAGACAATTAGGTACTAGTACTATCAATTTGCGAGGTTGTGTTTTAAAATTTACAAATCCACAATTCCCCTTCTGATGTGAAATATGTATAGGCGCAGGTACGCATGATTGTTGCCATGACGATGCTTGTATATATTCATTATAGCGCCATCTTTTATACATTTTCAAAAGACAGCAACCACATTCTTCCACTATTTTTTAAATCGTCGTGTTATTTTATTTTATTTTATTATTATTTTATTTTATTTTATTTGGGAAAACTTACAGCTAGAAAAGCTAGTTACAAAGTTTTCACGTATATTTATATCTAAAAATTATATAATATAAGAGAATCGGTAGAAACAAGATAACAACAGTAACAAAAACAAGAGATAGGGTTTACAGATCAAGGTATATAATTAAATTTTTTATCAAGAAAGGCTGTGAAAAATTATTAACAAGAGTAAGAATAGAATAGAAATGAATGAATAGAATAGATTATGAACAGATAAATTACAGTGTATTATTTTTCATATTAAATACCAAGTATAACAATTATAATTTAGCTTTTATTTTGTGTATATATTTTATTTTATGATATATTATGCGAAAAGAATTTTAAACTAATGGTTTGCCTTAACTTTGACACGCTCATGTTGAATAAGTCAATATCACAATCCCGGGCGACAACATTTAGTGATGTACTCGCTCTCTTGTAAAACGTATTCTGCCTGTAGTTTGTCTTTGAAGAGGGAACATAAAGGGGTACCGGTGATCTGGAGTTGAATCTCGGGACTTTAAATAGAATATTACTTAGCAATTCGGGAGAGTCGACCGAGCCATTTACGATATTAAGCAAGTAAGTCAAGTCAGCCACATTTCTACGTTCATACAGAGGAAGTATATGATAGGTCCTACATTGTTCGGCATATCCTGTACTTACGCTTTTGGTCTGGTATTGTAGATATCTGAGGAATCGCTTTTGTATACGTTCAATACGAGACGATTATTCTTTTCATGTTCCAATATGTATCTCAATCACCTGAACAGTAATATAAATTGACCCGTCAGATCCCTTGATTGAGGCCGTGTTTAACTAAAAAGCTCTCTTTGTCTGCAAATTCTGTTTAATTCGGCCTATAATCAAAAGAAGCATAGATAAAATCGTTTCGATACAACGAAGATAAATCTTAAGATAGAATAAGAATAGTTCAATCGGTAGAGTAGTATTCACAGTCATATCTATTTCTAGCGTGTTTCAGTATACGCGATTACTGAAATTCTTGCTGGATTACTCTTATATGATGCGACTATATTGGACCCCAATAGAAGATACGAGTCTGTGATAGACTTCTAATTAAAACGATGTTCTATACGAAGGTCCTCACAGATCTTCGTGGGCGGCAGTGACCAATTACCTGCACTGCATGCTCATTTCCTACTTTAATCTTTAAAAAAAGAAATACCTGTCAAGTTAGAGTACTACACCCCGTTATATGCTTAACAAGATAGTAGAAATCATTAAAACATAGTATTGTTCTAATGTAGTTCGTTCGTGAGATCCATTTTAAGATAAACTTTGCAAGGAAACTGTCTCGTTAAGTTTCGTGTGCTGCGTCGAGTCGTAACATTAATCTGCTACACTATAAAGTAGTTTGTATATAATGTAACTGAGCTGCGTTTGATGTGTAAGTTCTTTATGTTAAATTCAACACATACCTACGAGTATACGCAAATAAATTTAGCTGATTTAATAATATGTGTCTTTAAATACCTTATTTGTCATCTTTGTCTATTCAATTGTTGATTTACTTATTACCTTTTTTAATAAAATTTATTAAACCTAGGGCCGCGAAATTTTGCTTCAAGCTATTTTTGTTTGACGCTGTAAGCATCATCGAGTATTAAAAACAAATGCATGTGCTCGTTCTAATGAGGCCACGAAATTTTGAAACTCCTTTTTTATTATATAGAACTAGCAAATGAGCATGCAATCCGCCTAATGGCAAGTGGCTACAGCCACCCATAGACACCTGTAATCTACCCTTGTAGACTAAGTTAAATATCTCGGATATGTTTGTCTTATCACACTTTACAAAGAATTTAGCTTAACTCTTGGTAATCAGAAATAGGCATGCCGATGGTACCGCAGGAGTAAATGGTTCTACTTATATTAAAATCCTACATTGACTTCTCTAATTTTATATAAAATCCCTGCATCATAAAACAACTATTTAATCCATAAATTGTGCAATAACCATGAAATCAGTGCCGAGCATAAAAGCTAGCTTAGTTTACTTAACCTTATCGGAAGTATGCACGATTTCTCTTGTAGACAGCGGTTGTTTGTCGGAGTTTATTTCGACGACAAAATAAATTGCGCTAAGTTTTAACACCGACGACAGTGTACCGACAAATTATATTTGTGAGTTCTTGAATTTGTCGTAACGATGTACAAATTTACCGTAATATTTTATAATTTTCTTTCCGTAGTATGTTGGTAAGCGGAAACGCGGGCAAAAGTTTATGTAACCTTATCGGAAGTATGCTAGATTTCTTCTATAGATAATGGCTGTTTGTCGAAGTTTGTTTCGACATCAAAATACATTGCCCTAAGGTGCAACTTACACCGACGATAAAGTCATGACAAAATATTGTTTTCGTGAGTTTAATGTTTCTGTCACAGGTTTGGGGATTTGTGTATTTTTCAATTACATCAGTCATGTAAATTAAAAAGTTGTGAAGTCACAAGTCTACCCACGACCCTCGGCATGACAGTGTGTGGGCGATGTTAGCAGAGAGGAAAGGTCAAAGCATCAATTTAGAGTTGTAAAACTTCTTAAAAAATTAGAATATTATTAAAAACTCTTGCACTTCTAACCTACCTAGATCTTCAAAACTTTCCTTCCATTAAAAATGAAGATACTGTAATCACAACCTCGTTAGGATAGGTTAGGTTAGGTTAGAATAGGTTTAAAATATGACAATCTTTTTTAAAACTTTTATATTTTTAGATAAGAAAATTTGATCTTAAAAACGTTCCTTTAATTAAACATGAAGATACTGAAATTAAAAGTCATTAAGTTAGTGTAAAATAGGTTTAAATTTTGAGAATATTTTTTCTTTTTTAAAACTCTTATATTTTAAGATAAGAAGGTTAGATCTTCAAAGCTTTCCTTTCATTAAACATGAATACTGTAATCACAATGTCGTTAGGAGCTGAACTAAGTTGAAGGGTACGAAGTTACGTTTAAGGTCAAGTTCGCTCCGGAACTAAGGAGATGCGATGATTTATATTCTGATATGTTACAAGTTGAATTGTTACGTAAGGAGTCAAGGACGTTCAAATGAAATTGGTTGGCTTAGAGCCAGAAGGAATCGATGATCAAGACCAAGGGTACGATATCTTATGTATTTTGGAGAGTGACCGAGAAAATTATACATTGATACTAAATTATTTTGGCATGCAATATCTGATCGATCGCTTCACTTACCACATCCACTGAAAATAGGGATTCTCACACTATTTTGAGCTTTTTTTAATTCACTGATACTTAGGGCTCCCGTAGCCAAATTACTTTAAAAATCATATCTCTTATTTCCTCTTGATAAAAAATGCTTATCAATTTGAAAACTTTGCGGTTTCCCGGTTGTCAGTTCCCAGCATGAATGTCGACCACATTGGAAAACTGATCACTGAACACATATCACGTGCAATGCGCACGTGAAAATGGTCGGAAAAAGGTTTATCTTACTAACTACAACGATCACTATTTATTATATTCACTAATATCGGTGTTTTGACCAAATCTAGTTATTTATATATTTTCTGTATTTGTGTACGATTATATGCCCTTACTTTTAGGTCCACTGAACGTTTTTCTACATGACTGGCAACGTGGAAAACAAACTAGGTGGAATATCCTCAGTTAAATAGTTTTAAAAGTTAGGTTTTCAGATAGTAATAATATATTTAATATTCGAGGAATAACACAATGTAACGAGCATGCAGTTCAGCTGATGGTAAGTAACCACTGTCACTCATGAACTAATCAATCCCAGATAAAATCTGGCTTGATCAGCCAAATCAGCCTTATCTGGGGTCAGCTACAGATGTGCTGCTATCCCTGAGGACTAAGAACTTCTCAGATAAGGGAAACTATTAGAGAGAAATAGAGCACATGATTCGGAAGCGATGGGATCGAATTTTGCCAATGTAATTTGTTTATTCTGACATTCATTAATATTATACGGGTATATTTGTATATGCTTAGTGGAAGTTAATCAGGCATTTTTATAAGTATGAAGTAGCAATCGTGAAAGTAGCCCACCTGATGGTAAGTGGCTACTGCCACCCGTGGATATTTGTAAGCAGCTCCATATAGTTCACAGGGATAATAATTCATAACAGGGGTTCTATCTGAAGTCGACCACAGATGCGTTGCTACTCCCGAGGACTGAGATGGTCGCCTCATATAAAAGTGAGCCGGCAACCACACCCTTCCACCGAAACACAAGAACTGCTTCACGCTAGAAATAGGTGTGGCGGTGGTACTTCCCCGATCAAACTACACAGGTTCTACCACCTGCAAATTTTACATTACACAAAAAGAGGACAGCTAAAACCCAATGTAATGTTTTTTTAGAAATTACAAAGCTAGTAGATAAAGTAATTATTTTACTATATCAAGAAAAAAATAATTATTATTACCCATTATTAAGTGTTTAATATTACTTATGAAACACTAAATAATAATGCGTGATAATAATATGGAATACAATTATCAAAATGTTGCTAGTATTAGGCATAAATATTTGCGTTCATATAATCACTTAGTGAGTATCTAGAACAGATTAAGTAAGTACTTGTCATACGTTATTATTCTGTTTTCAGAATTACTTATCCATGGTGTACAATATGAAACATAGATATCGAAATATTGCTGATATTGAACAGATATACACGTATACACATAATTCTCGTCTCGTCAACCCATTATTGTCCCGCTACTGGGCACGGGTCTTCTCTCAGAGTGAGAGAGTTTTTGGCCATAGTCCACCGCACTGGCCAAGTGCGAATTGGTAGACTTCACACATCTTTGAGAACTCATTTTATTATGAGAACTCTCAAATGAATACACATAATTGCTTAGTGACTTTATCCAGTACAAATTCAGTAGTTGTTACACATTTTAACGCTTTATTAATAACGTTTTCTACACTCATAGCCCCACACTAGGCATGACACCCACGACACAGGAGTAAGTACTCCTGTGTCGTGGGTGTCATGCACATGAATACGAATACATAAATACCCAGACTCAAAACAGAAATCTAAATTCATCATTTAGTTGTTTATCTGGCTGGGAACTAAACCCACAACCCACTGCTTGTCAGGCCGGTATGGTGACCGTTTTGCCACGCGGGTTGTCAAAGTCAAATATTTCTAACCAATTCCAAATAAGATCAAAGTCTTACCGTTAAAAGTGCGTTGTCCATCAGTCAGTCAGTCACTCAGTAACGAAAGAGTTTTATATAAATATAGATTTTTAATTTAACGCTTACATGAGTTTATGTCAAAATAGTTAAGTAAAAGTATTAAAAAATATATATTTTTAGATTGGTATATTACTAGCTTACATTAAATAGCCAAATTGTCGTAATATTTACAAAAATCGTCCCTCCCCCCCCTTTTACCTCTATATTCAGGCACCGTTTTTAAAAATTATATAGCCTATGTCACTATGCAAACTGAGACGATTCTAATTATATGTCATACGTCAAAATCCGTCAAGCCGTTTGGGCTGTAGCGCGTGCCAAAGAAATGGACATACACACAAACATACATACATGCGCTCGAAAAATATTACCCCCTCCTGACGCAGTCGAGTATATTAAGCAGACTTACGCCCGTACACATAATCACTTAGTGATAAGGATTAGACTTAGGGAAACTTCTTAACGTGAGTTCTTACTTTGTCACCAAACTGAAGTTAGCTCGCTCAAGTTGACTTCATGAACGAGATATTCATAGTAGCTTTCATGAACTTTCTTGACGATTAATGTGCTATCAAGTTTTAGTTCAAGTCTATATCTTTATATATTCGTTGACTTCGATGTTAGTTATGTAATTCACGAATTTCTATTTTATGCAGTAAGTACATATTGTTGCTTGAATGAAATAAAAACAACAGTAAAAGGTATTTTTTACAGGAAACCCAGGTAAAAGTTAAACATATTTTTAATACTTTTAATGAATGAAGTTATAGCAATGAGACAAACATCATCCGTTAATGAGATTTAAAAATGAGTTTTAAATGCACCATAACAAGATCTTTTTTGGATTAAAATGTATTTTGAAATTCAAATTGATGAATTTATAATTGTGGTCATTTTTACAAAGCAGCGATAAAGGTACACCTACAACTTTACTTGAAAATATATATCGGCCAAATTGGAATCAATGAAATAAGTTCGTTACATTAAAGGAAGTATAGACCTTCTAATTTTGTTTTACATTCAGTAACTGCTGATGAGTTTTTAAACACAGATAGGTAATATTTAAAAAAAATACGAAATTTGTTATATTACTTATTCTCAGTGCTCGAAACTTATTATTTATAAGTATGCAACTAGATTATTCCCGCGGCTCCGACCGCTTTGGTTTTTTTTTTTATTAATATGAAGTAGCAAACGAGCAAGCAGCCCACCTGATGGTAAGTGATTACTGCCGCCCATGGACATTTGT
>DWNE01010172.1:0-10478 GCA_018249875.1 Cecropterus toxeus
GTACTTCCCCGGTCGAACTACATTGGTTCTACCACCTACCAAAAGCTTATAGAACAGGTGTTTGATCGCGGGGCCCGTACTGTCGGAGTCCGCGCACTGCTAGGCAGTGCTGTTGCATGGCAGGATTAAGTTTGGCGGTAGTACTTCAGGACTCGAACTAAAAAGGTTTCTAACACATTCATCTGTACTTTTAAAATAATTGTTATTCCATTAATTTTGGCTGCCTTTACTTACACGAAGCTACAAGTGGGTGCATACAAGGCACGCCAGAGGACAGTCGTGTCGCTTCTTGGCAGGTGGCATTTAGAAAAATACTTTCGTTGTTGAACCGAGGACCCAGCCACGTAAATTGAAAACATCTGGCAACAGGATTGGATTGAGCGGCTACGACAACTCCACCTAGGAATTATATTGACATTAAATGGTTTCTTATCGTAATCGTCAATCAAAGTACTGATTTCTATTATCTACAGACAATTCCATTTAATTTCGCAGTATTAATTTTTAAACTAAATGTTTTATAAAATACCAGTATCCAGTAATCTAGTTATGATTAGGTACATATTTATTCAAATGATATTGTATAAAAAGGAAAAACATACATGACGAATATATAACATCTTGTCTCGGGGAAATCTGTCATAATGAGTAATGTATCACATCAAGAACCATGTAAATAGTAATTGCTATTTTGTGTTCCTACATTAACCTAATTGTCTGTAGCAAAACCACGTTAATTATAATCAATATGCTTACCTAATACCACTGAAATTAACAACGATATTACTATATCCTTAACACTCATTTTGTGCACATTTGAACAAGTATCTTTCATAAACTTAATGTGTATTGTTTATGAACATCGTATCCACATTAATAAACTAAACGATACATTGCATGACGTACAATATTTTTATCGTTGCGATATCATTAATGTGTAAAGATATCTACCTATTTATAAGCATATTAAGAATCGTTTACTATTAGGTGTACCTATAGCTTTGTACTTCACCGATACTTCGAGTAATTTGCAATGATTTCATCGTGATTGATATCTGATACGTAATATGTTCATATCATTATCATGAAGGAAATATTTTTTAAAATTGTCTGACTACTAAGGTGCTGTGTCAAATTTATTTTAAATTTATCTCTAATTTCTCTTTCGACTCCGGAAGCACCATCGCCACACCTATTTCTGCAAGTGTTATGTGCTGTGTTGTACACTGTTGTGTACTGGTCTGGAGGTGTAGTAAGGGAGATATACTTTTCAAAGGCGTTACAATTTAGTCCTCTAGGGCTAGCAACGCATCTGTGGACAACGTCAGGTAAGACTGATCTGGGCTGACTGGTCTGTGGTTAATTATATGAGTCCATGAGCGGCAGATACTACTTACAATGGTGCGCCTCTAATGAGGTGCGCTGCATTTTAGTTTTGCTACTTCTGTATTATATACTAGCTGTGCCTCGCAGTTTATAATATTAGTATAGATAGTATAGATAAAAACTATGTACACATTAATAATTAAATATCTTTAAAGTCTAACTAGCAAAGTTAAAGTTACACTGGTTAAGCTACTCGTCGATATGTTCTTTAATGGAATACTCAGTTATGAAAAATGGAAATGCAAGAGCGATGTAGATTTGCATAGCTGCAGGCATCGTCAGTGGCGGGCGCTGCATACGTCAATGAAATTATTCTCCATTCGCCATCGCCGATAAGCCGATTTCGTCTAACCTCGTTCAATCAACGCTCGCATGCCAACTCTTGTAGATTTATGGTAAATATGGCATAAAATAAAATACGGCGGGATAAAATTAAATTCCTGTGCAGACGTGGATTCTAGTTGTTTGTTTTAAGAATTGGCAAACATTATCGAAAAGTCTAAGGCATTTTCGAACTGATACTCGAACTGACTTGCAAAACTAACAAACAGTGCAATCAAATCTCAAAAGTCTATTTATCATACTTCTAATTTACTTTTTTTAAATATTGAAAAGCACGGCAGTGCTTTGTCAAATTTATGGCTTTATTTATATACATTTTGCTTCACAATGAGGTACGTACTATTAAAAATTTAAGATAATTTTATGGAGGCAAACTGATATTTAATCCATCTCTAACTACTTTTATTTAATAAGTGGTACATATGTTATGTTATATACATCTAGCTAATCATATATATAAATACATGTTGTGAGTAGACTTATCCACGTTTTACTCCAATAAACGCCTATCCTGCCATTCATTCACTTTCGTCTTCCGTCAGAGACTGGCGTATTAAAATTGGAAATGCAGAAGTGCTTTGTCAATTTGCGTACCAGTCTACAGTCTACCTTTCGGCAAGTCGATTCATATGCCAATAAAAGTACTCTGCATTCCCTATCAACGATAAGCGGATTTTGTCTAACCTTGTTCAATCAGCAATCCCTGAGACTACCATCGAAAAAATCGTGCCAGGATTAAGCCGAAGAAAAGTTTAAAAAAGAAAATATTGAATATTTCTGAAAAAAAAAAACTTTTCATATTTTATATGTATGCTTATCTTTTTTCTGATATATATTGGATATCTTTGTAATACTAGTTATTACCTGATATAATTATATTTTCAAATTATATCAGGTAACTTTAAAATTGTTTCTTTGACAAATCACATTTTATAGTCAACTATGATATACTTATAAATATTAAGTATATCATCAAGTACGCTCTTTGTAGAACACTTTGAGTAGTGTTTAAATAATTAAATTTTGTCACGTAAACGTAATCGAAATAAAAAGGAATCGGTTTATTACACATAACTTTATTAGTTCGTATAGATTTGGGTATTTAGACAATAAATAAATCTTTAAAAGATCAGCTCTGAAATGTACCTATAATATTTTATTAAATAAAACAAATACTTTATATCAAAGTAACATGAGTGTAGACAGAAAATTGATTTGTCGCAACACACAACACCACACCTGTTGTAAAGTCTGAAAAATGTTCGCAAACCGGGGAAAACTTTGATATTGCTGCTCCTTATGTTGTTTCCCGTATCGCTTGCATGCTTTGTCTATTCTTCTATTTACATAGGACAGTGACAAATGACGTATTTTGTTGTGTGGTTCTCAGTATTCGCTACGCTTTTGCCGATCGTTGTTTTAGATGTTAATGTTTATGATGTCACCCAAAAGATATGAGTATGAAACGCAAAATAAGAATAATAAAAATAAACAAAGTTTGGCTGTGAGACTAGAAGCCAAGACCATGAAAACTATAAATATAATTGGCCACGTGCGAGTCGATCTTGCATGAAAATTATCTACCTGTTACGGTTCAATAGTTCAATAGAGAAACGCCAACAAATATCGATCTACTGTATCGGGAAATCTTTTTATTTTTTTTTTCTTAATTTAAGTATTGGTTGTTATAGCAGCCATAGTAATACACACGCTACAAACATGTCAATTATCTTATGCTGTCTATTAATCTTGAGTAAGAGCCTTGTGACAGAGACTATTCAAATTTAATTTTGTAGTGCCTTGATTTGTAGACATAAGCGTCGTCATTACTTTTATGGAAGCGACAAATCATTTTTTGTACTGAGTGAACCATTTCTTATTAATCCCAATTTTTAATATTTCTCGTTTTTTCCGTTTAAGCAATTTTTTGAGTATCATAAAAAGTTATAATAATAATAATAAATGATAATAATTTTACAAAGTAATCTTTTACATCGACGTAGATACGTACTCGTATCTACGTCGATGCAAAAGACGTTGTACTCGTACAACTTGTACTTATTTTTATTGAAAAATACTTTGGAAAAATCGTATTTTTGTTAGATTAGATAAGTTTTCATTACTTCTTTTGCCTTAGCTTCTTTATTTGAAGTTTATTTTTTTATTAGGCTAGAATAAAATTAAATAGCTTCATAGAATATCTACAGTTTTAAACTTACATAGCTCCTCTCGTGTACCTATATGAGTGTAATGTGGAAAACCCCAATATTTTTTATTTATCTATACAAATAAATAAAATTCAAGTATTGGTTTGTAATGTCAAATTACCGGGTGGTACAACCAATGTAGTTCGACAGGGAGAGTACCATCGCCACACTTATTTCTCGCGTGAAGCTGTTCTTGCATCTCGGACGAAAGGTGTGGTTGCCTGCTGACTCATAAATGAGGTAACCATCTTAGTCCTCGGGAGTAACAACGCATTTGAGATTGACTTTAGATAGAACTCCGGTTCTATAGAAAGTTGCTTACAGATGTCCATGGGCGGCAGTAACCACTTACTAACAGATGAACTGCATGCTTGTTTCCTACTTCAACAGATTTTTACAAAATATATATGAAACATGATACTTAAAATAAAAAAAAACAACAACAAACAAAAAACATTTATTAATTTTTTTTTCTGCTAGTTTCTTCTAGCAAATTTTGAAGGGACTTTCACTCTTAGATACCTATTATTCACATCTGTACCATATAAAGAAGTAAAGCTCTGTATAAAATCTTACAATTTAACGAAAGATTTATTTTATTGGATTCGTATTCTAAGGTCATTTGCGACCCAACCTCTTTGAAAAAAATAATTACATTACAATTATTAAAGTTAGTTATATCATTTATACGTAAGTCACATTACATTTCGTTTAAACGTGGGTGAGACCGCAGTCTCAGCTGGTATTACATAGAAATATGAATATTTTTTAAATTACTCAAAGAAATTGACTAAATGGCAAAGTTAAGTCCTGAGTCCTATAACTGACCCCTGACATTTAGCCTAAGATAACTTCTAAGGATGAAAAGGGAACTCAGCATATTAAAATTACTTATTAACTCCACTTATCGGCTTCCATTAATCTTAGTTTCATAACTTGGAGTCCTTTGTTGCGTTCCCGGTCGGTGTAAAACGGGTTTAATTAAGATATCATGGGAAATAAACCTCTCAACTTCATGAAATATTAGATTTTGGGATGATTTAGATATTTTTGTATCATACTCGTAGGTCAGAACAAATATGTAATTAGTACATTATTTTAATTGTATGACGGGTAATTAAACTTCAAATGTTTATTACAAATCCATTTATTAAAGCAATAGATGTACAAAAGTTACGAAATGAGCTATAACAATGTTATCTACACTTCTTATCTATAAAATAATTACATTTTTTCGTTTCATGCAATCTATTTACAAGGTACACAAGAATATAAATAATATCTATTTACAAAGCAATAAATGAGCATAGATTAAATATTATACGATTTATATTTAATAATTTACATGATTTTTGAACAAGTACTGTGATGTAATTTACATTTTTACAGGACTGTGCTTAAAAACTGTTTACTTAGAAGAAATAAAGCTTAGTTTTAGCGCGTTTCAGTAAACGCTTAAAATAGTAGAATTTAATTCTGCAATGTTCATCATATATTCACTCGCGATACAGTTTCATTTTATTACGAGCACCGTCATTTTTATAATATCTCTTTACTTCATAAGTTTGTTTCACTATCACGATCACTTTATCACTACACCACGAAGTCACAAATTATTCGTGTCCAAATATACATATGTAGGTGTTTTATGTGCGTTACGTTCGGAGTCGGATTATCCTACATATGGGAAAGGCGCAAAAGGCGCGGGGAAGTATCCCGGAAAACCTGGCGCTGCACTAGGCTGCAACGGTATAGACGATGTCACGTACGAAGTTAGAATAGTTGGCACTACTTTAGTTGTAAACAACGTGGTGTAAACCGTCTTAGCGCCGAAAGTCAGTTTCAAAATTTGACTGTCTGTCGCTGTAACTTCTGTGTTCATTACTACTGGAGTGGATGTTACAGTGAATTGTTGCTGCGGGAAAAGCGGGTTGATAGGCTGAAGCGGTAATGCCGGAAGACTGCTGGTTCCTATTTCGTACTCCGTTTTGGTGATCGTTGCAACTGGCCTCGATATCGTACTATGGATTGTGTTTTTGCCGTCAAACAATGGAATAACGTGCGATTCATAGACGGTTTCATATTTAAGAATAGGCTTAGACGTTGTCACAACATTAGGTATTTGTGCGGCTGCGGCTGGATTTAGTAGTCTAAGAAGAGCAAGTTGTTGGGCTTGCTCTGGTGTCAGCGCAGGTGTTGCTGGGTTAGGCGGTTCTGTTACTTGATTATTTTTATTTTGTCCATGTGCTTTCTTTAGTCGTAAGTGGTTCTCTGGCAATCGATATTTATCTACTTCAGTTAAATCGAAGTCCGAACCAATGTTTGCTAAGTCCAGTTCTGGTGGGAATACCCTGCGTGGAACTCCGTCTTCATCTTCATTGCTATCTCCAAAATCTAGTTCTAGATGTAATTCTGAACCAGCTTCATCGAGGCGACTGTTAAATTCTTTTAATGTCTTACTTGGAATAAATTGATAAAAGTCCATAGGAGGTAATGTCTTAGTTGCAGTTACGAATCTGGTGACTTGATAAGTTTGAATAAATGTTAAACTACTTGTTAAGTTAGAATCTCTTACTACTGGTAGTATATGAGTTTTTAGCAAATGCTGAGTCGTGCTGAATGTTTCAGTTACAGTTTCCAGCGGTGGAGTTTCAACATCAGACGACAGGGTTATAGGTGGCAATGTAGCTATGCTTGAATCTAAAAGGTAATGATCTTTTCCGTATGGAGAAGCTGTCGCTAATATATTTTCTGTCAACGGTTCGTTGAGAGAACTTTGCGAGTTAAAAGTTAAGGTTGGCTCAATTCGCTTTTCTATAGTTGTGGTCACTGTGATGATACGAGTGTTTTTGACACGTCCGACCTGCAATCAAATTGTTTTAATATAAAAATATGAAAACGAGATTTTAATAAATATATTTAAATATAGCTGTATATTTATGTACCTGGAAAGTGTAAGGAGACTTGAGTGTAGCTATTTCATAATAAACATCTCGAAAATCTGCTGGAGTAGATATCTCTACTTTTAGAGTTTCAACTGGTGGAGGTTTTTCAATGGAATTATCTTCTGTGTCATTATCAAGAAGAGTACCTGGACCACTTTGTGAGCCCGAAAGTTCAAGATCATTGTCAGATCTAGGTTGAAGAGAGATGTCATTTGATTGGGCATCGTCGAGAAGGGGATTTGGATTGGGCGTTGTTTGTGGTTCGTCATCATTATTTGATTTGCGAATTGTCACCTTAGGTTTAGGGCTTGTTTTATATTGCCAACGACCTGATCCAGGTGCTCGGTTTAATTTGAACTTATAAATACTTGTAGATCCAGCTGGCGTTACTTGCTCCACAGCAGAGGGTTGAATACGGGGTTTAAATCCTCGTCTTGATTGATTGTCGGTATTGGTTGACGGCGTTACAGTAATTTTGTTTCCAGAGTTTCGGTTGCTCTTCCGCCTATTGGAAAATGATGGGGGGGATGATGATGGTGATTCACTGAAAACAGATACGGTTGCGAGTTGAGGCGAATTTCTTGGTCGGCCAAATCGAGTACTGAAAATTGTAGAAATGTATTGGATTTTAATACAATAAAGGTAAAGTGTTTGTATTTATCTAGAAGAATATAATAAATAGACCTTGCTTTGTCACCTTCACTTTTATAAAACGAAGCAATCTAAAAATTACCGGCACAGTATCTATAATATTCATGAAGCCCTTGCAATACAATTTATGATATATTAAATAGAACTAAACGAAAATGGTACATAAATTGTAAAAAATCTGAATATGAATTGTATACATACTTTGCCATCTTTTTTAAAATCATTATTTATAAATTTGGAGTTACCTCTGAGTGCGCTGAGAGTGTGACGAGTTCCGATTTTTAAACTTTTTATTCGGAGCTGGTGTTTCTGCATGATCGTGGTCATTGCTCTGTGATCGTTGTCTATTAGGTTTAAACGAACCTCCATTATTTGATTGTCTACGTGTTGTTTTACTATTTAAATTATTTTCATCATCATTACTTGACGGAGTTGGTTCCAAATTATGTCTGTGATTCTTTGAGATTCCAGGTGCTGCCGTTTTATGAATTCTATGTGTTGGACTGGGTGAAATTTTCGCTCTGTGGCCAGCAGGCAATACTTTAGAATTGCTATTTAAAACTTGAGCATATTTTCCTGAAATGTATGTCCCAATAACACTAGTTTCGTGAACTGTTGTTAGTCCATCCTTAACAATTGTTCCTCCAAGGGTTGTTACAAGACCTAAAGGATGTTCATCATCCTCAGGAGGAGGAGTCGGTTGATGTCTATTTTTAAGATTATTTTTTGGTTTTTGAGGATGTGCTTTTGATGGTCGTAAATTTATAACTTTATAAGTTTCTTCCACGAATTCTGATGGCTGACGTGATAAGAAATCATATTCAGGTTCACCGATGTTATTGTTCGTTACTAATATGGCGGGTTCATCATCAGCTTGGCTGGACTTTACCTCAACTATACTGTTTACTTTAGAATTAATTATTGATGGCGGTGGATTTTGTTTCACTTCAACCTTACTGCTGACAATGTTTGTCACACTTTTTATTATTTGATTTTTTTGGCTTTTACTACTTGGCGGCGACGGTTTGTTTGACTTAGGCTGAGGCGGCTTTGGAGAATTTTCTACAATCTTAGGGGGACCCGTGACTACTTCTATTTTTGATATAATTTGTTTCTGTTCTTTTGCGTTTGATTTTGGGGTATTGACGACTTTTTCTTTTTCTTCCTTTTTGGGAGGTGATGTTACTACAGAAATAGCACTGGATGCAACGATTTGAACACCTGATTTATTACTTTTATCTTTATTTACTGTTTTGCTGGGTTTAATGGTTTCAGGTTTTACACTAGTTACTGACGGTGGTGGCGGCTTAGTCTCAATTATATTTTCTTGTACAGACTTTTCCGTTTTAGGTGGTTCTGAAGACAGAAAAAATAATAATATGAGTAAATGATAAATGTTTTAATGGTATTATACTAATAGATTATAAAAAAGCAATTAAAAAAAAGCATTATTCATTTTACTTGGCCATATACTAAATTTTTATAGGATATTTAATCAAATAGGTTGCAGATTAGACCTGGCGGTGGTGCTGATTGAGGTGAGAAGACCATAACCGTGTTGCCTATCGTAGTGGTGAAGTCGAGGAACCCGTAGACTGTTTGCGTGATGAAGTTGCCGACTGGTACCGTGTTGCTGGGCTTGTTGCTGTCATCGTAGAAAGGGCCGCTGGCAGAGACTAGTATGCCTGAAAATTACGTCAGTATTGATCCTTAGAAATTGTAATAATTTGACAAGAATTTTAATATACACGTCATCATAAGTAATACTGATTTGACTTAAATCACATTCGTAACACTTCATATATTGATTTCAGTATTCCATAATTAATAATCAGTTTTATACAGTATCTTAATTATTTATCCTCATAAGATTTTATTTATTTATTAGGTAGATACTTTTAAAGCAAGATCGTGTCATTCTGTTATTAATTTTGTTTGAAATAAGGTAGTTAATTAGTTATTTTTCAAGAAAAAGAGATAACAGTATACAATGAATCTTCAACACTTACTTCCAACAGCTTTTAATAGAACGCGACAAAAAATTACAGATAAAAAAGAAAATCATTGAAGGTGTTACTTCGAAGTCATTGGTCGGTAAATGGTCTGTGATAGTAGGTACCTTCGTACGCTTAAAAAAGAGGGTGGATACAAACAAAGTCATTTGAACAACACGCGTATCCTTAAATTAATGAAGTGTGACGTCGTTTGCTTGAGTTTATGTGATGTTTGGAAAAAAACCTGTTTAATTTAGATATTCTTCGTCGATTTAATGTAAGTCTCGAGATATAAAAAATACTCATGCAAAATTGTGTCCTCGAAATTATTTTTAAAAATTAATATTTTTGATTAAAACAAAAATATTGAATAAATTAAACGTAGAACTAGTACGGTTTGATCGAGGAAGTACCATTTGAACAACATGCTCGTTTGTTACTTCAATCTTATAGAATAAGTTTACCTTTGTTGTATTTGTATAAATGTAGAGTTTAGCGAACCGTTTTACCCTTTATAAAGTTAGTTTTTTAGTTAAATTTATATATTTCTCATTTTTGTGTATTCTTGGATGCTTCAACTTCTAATTACGGAATCGATTTGATTCAAATAGACGCAACTTAAAAATATGTAAATTGAAAACAGATTATGCTTGGAATCTAAACTGAATATAAAAATGTAATCTTACTGTGTACCTTGTTCTGTTTTGGCACCAAACGATATTTACGTTGCACTCGCAACGGAAAGTAACAAAATTCGGTACTTGTTCCATTACAAGCATGCAACAGTACGATTTACAAATATTATCACCGACTAGTCATGGCGGTCAAGATCGAAAATATGCATCAATTTATTTTATTAATATACATATATCAACAGGTGGTAGAACCAAGTATCACCGCCACACCTATTTCTAGCGTGAAGCAGTTCTTGCGTTTCAGTGGAAGGGTGTTGT
>DWNE01010173.1:0-10478 GCA_018249875.1 Cecropterus toxeus
CGGGCACTGACGATATGCCGTTTTTTGAATTTCTTTTTGCCGATATTTCGATCCATGTCACTGGGTCGAAATATCGGGAGAAAGAAATTCAAAAAACCGCATATCGTGAGTACCCGTAACATATTAAAATGCCTTACATGATGCCAAATTAAATCAAACGTTAACACGAGTTGTGACATTTCTCTCAACGTATAAATTAATTGCGTAGGAGGTTCCTTCCGCCCACATACCATTTAAAATGTTACTTACTACGGAGACCTGTTAAAATAAAACCCTTTTAAACGATCAGCTGCTGTTAAATTGATGCTATATGAAATAACAAGTTTGGGGAATAAAATATATTCTATTCGGATCATGTTAATTAAAATATGATGTGCACTTTTAATTGAATAGTATAAAATATTCTGGGAATAATAATATTTCATTACACCTATTATTGTTGCCCATTTATAAAGTTAGTGAGAATTTTTCTATAAAATGTGTCATGAAAAATTAATATTACCCAACATTTTTAATCTTCAACTTGTTGGAAGTGTAAAGTAAATCTAGTTTACGCTGAAAAATGTGTATTTTTACTTGTTAAAATTATTATACCTCTTTAAGAGGATAAAATGTAAAACCTTCAACTTGTCCTGGTATCATTAAAAATAAATAGAAACATGTCTTAGAAAATCCGCAGCATAGATGAACGTAATCATTAGAAGAATTTTATTTAGAGAGACGTCACATTAATGCAAAATCTATGCACATTTCATTAAACGTGGTTGAAGTCTTAGAACTTCGATTCTGCAGGCACCGCTTCCAAATCTGATGCTGAGCTACTGTACCCTGTATACTCAAATTCGCTTCAGGGTTGATGACTTATTTCTTATATGCAGGGCCGTCTTAAACTATGTTGGGGCCCTGGGCACACAAGTATTTGGCCCCTTTAGAATGAAAAAAATATTTTAGTTGGCAAAACAAAGAAACGATAATATATAACAAAAAAAAACGACAGTATCTAAATTGACGACCAAAACAAAATCGACAATATCTAAATTGACGGCCAAAAAAACCACAATATCTAACTTGACGCCCAAAAAAAAAACGACAATATCTAACTTGATTGCCAAATCTTGTTTTGGCGCCACCCAAATCTTTGTGAGAGAAATAGTCGGTCCTTCGGGGCCCTCTGAGGATAGGGGCCCTGCGCACTGGTCCCGTTTGCCCTTATGGTAAAGACGGTATTGCTTATATGATACACTTACCAGATATCCTCAGCAGAACTGCATGCTCGTTTATATATATGTATAGTATTATAAAAAATAGTAGCGTCATTGAAACTTCACGAAGTAACTTGATTTATATACATTATACTTGTTACGAAGTCTTGAATAATGGAAGTTATCCATTTGTTTCCTTTGTTCCAGAATGAGAGGGGCGAAAGCGTTGTTTCTTATTTTGTTTATCGGTCACCTTTCGGCTCTTCCAGACACTATTCGAATAGGTAAGATGTTTTTATACATATGTAATATTTTACTGTTAAATGAGTTTAAAGTCTATCTGATGGTATGTGGTCACAACCGTCCAAGTATATCTGTAATCAACTTCGTATAGAACTGTAGTTCTATCTGAATTCGAGCTAAGTTAGCCGTAATCTTCAGTTAGCTTGTATCTTTCCACCTACAATTGCTTCATACTTTCGAAAAAAATGTGACGGTGCGATCTTCTCGGTCGAAACATACTGATTCTACCAGCTTTTAAATATAAGAAGGTTTGCTTCATACAAGAAAAAAATGTGACGATGCGATCTGCTATGTCGAAACATACTAATTTTACCACGTTTTAAATATAGGCTGGTGTATAAGGTGGACAAACTTACAATTTGTTGGCATTACTTGTGTTGACGTAGATATTGTATATGTACATCGTTTAAATGTAAATAGTAGACATGATAAGGAGCTCCTAACTCCGACGCGCTGACATATCGCGAACGATATGTTAGAGTGGGTTTTGAGGTATACGACTGTGAAATACAGCGACATGCGACGTAAGATAAAAGGCTAAGATAAACACAGTATGTCCATATATATTAGATTTTTTTATATACGTATTAAACAATAATAACAATTTAAAAGAAGGATTAGGTATATAGTTTAAGTGGTAGCTAATACAAATTGCAATAAAACGCAAAAAGAGTAGACACTACACCCTCTATAGAACCAGTTTTTGTATAATAGAATAATTTTTATGTTTATATTTAAGACTATTTTTGTTTTTTATGTTTGTTTGTTATGTGTTTTTGCGTTATTTATGAATAAAACCCTTAAATATATAACACAGAATATGTATGACATTTTAAGAAGCAATTTTGGGACACTTAATGACATAATCATCAGTGGATCAGTGGTATCGTCGGATCCATGTCTCAGTTACCTGTAACTATTATATTAGTCACATCATTAAAACCTTACATTTATATTAAGGAATATGGTACACAAACAGTAAGCAGTATCTTAAAAGGTTAGAACCGTTTTTATAATTTCCATGACCGCGTTACATTACATTTAAAGAATAAAAATTGTTAAATAAAATTGACGCTTACTGTTACTATACTTATTACTTATACTTATTACAAAACAAACACCAAAATCCTGTTCCCTTCTTAATAGAAATGGCAATGCGACGTGAAACCAAACCAAATCGCATGAAATGCTAGTATACAATTATATAAAGTTGGAGCGTTTCAGGCAACTTGCAAAAATCGAATCCTAAAAATAATATATGGTATTCATTCATATTATTTTATAACCTGAAACATCTCATATAAATTTCGCGTAAACATATTTTCCATTTCCTGTTTCCAGAATTGGTTAGTGACATTTTAGATACACATCTCTTTATAACGACACGTGTCAGTTCGCTAACCTATTTAATTATTAAAAATATTTCAATGTTTTGAAAATATTATAAATCATATAATTAAGCCTATCAAAATAAATCAAAGGCTACTAATTGATTACTCTGTCTGTATTATGACAATAATAAAGCAATTAGTTTATTTTAATTACATAATTAAGTAACTAAATTGTGACGAGAAAACAATTACATTTTCAGATTATTTTACCTATATTGTCACCAATTAGGTCAGTTTTTACCCGACTGCGTCAGAAGGAGGGTAACGTTTTTCGAGCGTATGTATGTGTGTATGTATGTCCCATTCTTTGGCACGCGCTACAGCGCTAACGGCTTGACGGACTGTGACGTGTGACATGATGTATCATTAGAATTGTCTCAATTTTAGTCACATAGGATATATAATTTAAAAAAATAGCGTCTGGAAATAAAGGAAATAGGCGGGAGGGATGATTTTTTTATTATTACAACAATATGGGTATCAAATGAAAGCTAGTAAATAGACCAATTTAAAAATATATATATTTTAATACTTTTACTTCACGATTTTGACAAAAACTCATAAAAACGTTAAATTAAACAATTATATCATTATCAGCAAAATTATCGTTTTAAGCAGTCGGCTTTTGTTGTTTTAATGTTTTAACGATGTGTTTTTGTGTCTAGATTGTCGAGTATTTATTCAGGAGAGAATAGTCTTTAAATGAAGAGATAAAACGTTTTCTAACCCATTTTAAAGCGACAATAACCTTTCGTTCAAAATGAAAGTACGATACGACTTCCACCAATTAGTTCCAAGCTCCACTTTGGACGTGCGAACCCGTCGATGGAGGAACGATACCAATTGACCCAGAAACATCATTATGATTTATTAAGGCTCCTGTTATATATTTGTTATTCTCGCAAAGATTGATTAGTTACTTCCGAAGTTGCCAGCGATATATTTTCATGTACTTTTATTGCGAAAAGATAATTAGGTGAGGTTTATTAATGCTGGTAGCAATATATTTTAAAACCTTCTAATCAACCACGTACATGTATATAAGCTCATTTGCATTTAGGTATGACCTACATACAAATAGACGTGATAAATAAACGCTTTCTACACTCATAGCCCCACAGCAGGATTTTCTCCTGTGTCGTGGGTGCTATGGACACACAAAGACGAATACATAAATACCCAGATCCAGAACATATATCTCAACTCATCATTCACATTTCTGTCTGGCCGGGGATCGAAGCCGGGACCCACTGCGTGTCAGACCGGTATAGTGACCGCTCCGACTAAGACAAAACAGTCTTACAATATGTTACTTATGTAATACAGCCAATTTTTTCTTAGGCTTGTAGTGACTACTACTAATAAGTACAATATATTCCTACATTAAATTCAATATTTAAGCATGTGTAAAGTTTATTATAAATGTTCTTAGATTACAATGTACGCAATTAGAAACCTGGAACAATTAAAAGCGAGCTTCTAGATGAAATCATTAACATTTCAACATGTACTTTCGTAGATAATAACGGTTCATTCATTAAAATAAACCTAACAATACAACATGAGAAGTACACCGAAAATTGTACCACCAGAAAATCAAATCCCATCAAAAACACTTCGTGGTAATAACCCGTCAAATTTATATAAAAACGGACTACCTAATTGAGTACCTTCTCCTATGTTGCAATCGATTGCATTGTCGGCCTTATAAAGTATTGAAACACAATTGCATCAAATTAGTTATATACCCAACAACGTTTTTTTTTCGCTAGGAGACCTGAGTGAGTACCAACGCATTATGTATGTTGAATTAAATGACCTATAAATTGCATATATGTTATCCTTCCGTTCAGATTTAACTTTGGTGATTTACTTTCTTTGATTTGGCAAGTCTATTGATGCAGACACAACATTAGAAAAACTTGAAAAAAATCTATCTATAAATTAATTCATAATAAATACATCGTTTAAACCAGGTGGGTTATTTCACCCGGAAGATGATAAACAAGAGGTGGCGTTCCGCTACGCAGTGGAACGCGTGAACGCCGATCGTGCGGTCCTTCCCCGGGCCAAGCTCCTCGCACAAGTGGAAACGATATCGCCCCAAGACAGCTTTCATGCGTCGAAACGAGGTTTGTACTGAAATATAACCAAATAGACTCCAATAGCATTTTTTTCATAGAATTATATTATTATAGTTATTGTTGTGTGGCTTGGCCGTTGACTTGTACCCACTATTTACTGTATAAGACTTAAGACTCAACATTCTTTATATGTAAGTCGGTACAAGTCATCGGCTAAGTCACACAACATTTACTATAATAATAAAGAAATCGCAATAAGGAACCTTAGCCTTGGCACGACTTTGTTTAGATTTCATTACTTTTTAGAGATAAGCAAGTAGCTCCATCGAGACTTGGTTAGTCTTTTTACAGAATGTTTCTGATGGGATACGTTCTCACCCATACAATTGCTTTTTTATAATATGAAGGTAGCAAACGAGCATGCAGTCCACATGGTGGTAAGTGACCACTGCCGCCTATGGATATCTATAATCATCCACAGATAAGATCAAGTCTTATCTAACCACAAAAAGTTCTGCCGCCGTCAAACCTTCTGTTTCATCGTTATTGGCCATATCTTGCAATGTACCTTAAACTGCTAGGCGATAACGTGAACAATGATTGTTTTGAATAAACGAAATTAACTTATACTAAAGGCCTTGGTTCTAAAACCCGTCGTACGGATGTTCGTTAGTTTGAACTGCACGGTTTGGCTCGAATAAACATAATATGATAAGTACCATTGGCATGATTTCGCATAAAGTTTGATTGATGCATTGTCAGAAAATATCTCACATTAGGAGATTACATCATTATTTTATTTGTGTAATCCTAGCTTTGAGGTCGCCTTTAAATATTATTCTAAATATTCATATTCTACGATTTTAATTGTAGCGGATAATCGCGGTTGCTATTATTATAGTATTTAAAAGACGCGCGCTTTAGGTATTTTTTGAGCATAAGCATAATAAGCATCTCCATTTAAACGAGAGTTGAGTGTGGGTTACAATAAACTGATAATATAAAACAATATTCTCTATACACGTACAACATAAACATATACCTACTCATGTGGGAAGTTTTCGAATCGAAAGAAGACGAGTAAAAATATATTATTTAAGTTTCCACTTCTATCGGCATTTCTGGAGTGCTATTGTTTTTTTTTTTACTTTTGAACATGTAAGTTTCCTCAAAATGTGTTAGGTGGGCGATAATTATGTTTCCAAAAGTAAAAGTGTTGGGAGCACACCTCGGAGTCTTTTACAATATTAAAACTTGGCAAAAGAAGCCCATTTTGTGTTGTTAAATAGACAAATATAATTCGACATCACATGAAAGGATTCACGAATTCTACAATGGTATTCGTGTATTTCTCCATTCCCGAGGCGTTGCCTGCCTTCCTTAACAGGGTTCTATTAGGTTCTATTGTAACTAACTTACAAATAATTTAATCTTCCCAAGTTTTGTAATTTAATCCTATTTCAGTTCTTTGTATTAAGTTTGTGCAGCACGCTACAGCTTGCTTCATAGTTTGATTAAGCCTTAGGAACAGACGAATGTCAACTAATAGGACCATATAAAAATGTCTTCCTTGAGACCAATAATTTTTCGTCCATTTATGCATGTTGGGAGTTATCTTCATCTTTTTAACTCTTAAATGCACTAATATGAAATGAATGATTAATCATTCATTTCATATTAGTGCATATAAGAGTGGATTGTTAAATAGATACTTAAGTTTCTATTTAACAATCTTGTTATAACATGTGCAGAATCTCTTATCAAAGAATAACCAAATACTCACTAATAGAGAAACTCAAAATAATATTTAAATTAGACTACTAAAAAAATACTAAACTACTAAACAAACAGATTTCCCTATCACTACTATTAAAGCCCGAAATTATGAACAAAAATGCAAATATAACTATCCCCACAGCATTTACATACATGGAAACAAACACTCCATAAAGAAATCGATCGTATTATTCCACTATAAATAAGGAGGGTCGTTAGTAGATATTCGTCTCAAGCTTTTCAAAGACTTCAAACAAGATTCGTTATAAGAACAATCATATGTACCATTGTTCTCCTTTACAAGATTTATCTTGTACATAGGTAAGTATTTTCATTACGTTCGGAAGTCAAGTATGAAATATATTATACCCTTATTCCTTCACCGTTAAGGAAAATATTTTCTCGTGTTGTTTTCCTTACTACATATCTGAGAGATTTTCATGATGTCATTTGAGGTTTGTAAGGTTTATTAATTTACATAAGGTAATAATCACTTGCTGGTTACAACGTATTTATGTCCAAAGTATATAGGTATTTATGTCCACTATCAAGGTAATTGAAAACTATGTTATATATCCTTTAATACGTGTCATGTCGATGGAGATTGGGTATTCGAAAACAAGAGCGCATCATTCATATCATTCGTATCATTTATTATAATTCCAGTTTCTATAATGCTTTTTAAATTAATAACTATACCCGTTAAATTTAATGAAAAGGCAAGAACACAAACATTCAATCATAGAATTTCTAGTCAAGCTTATTCGTTGATGGTTTGATATCATCATCAATCAATTAATGTTCGACAGCTTTTTGCCGTCCTCTGCGACATTCAACGCCACCTTGAAAATAAGCGTGAAAGACAACGGTACATCCGCGAGAAAAAATTCGCTGGCTATACCGGTACTATAGGTGTTATTATACCAGAAACCGTATGGAATAAGTTCTTATATAATCGGGCAAATCAAAAATAACTCATTCTATGCCTAGTAAGCCCCAATTTAGTTAATTACGTAGTTTTTAGAAATAATCCTTTTCCTACACAGTGTGTCATCTACTCCGAAGTGGGGTGGCGGCCATCTTCGGCCCGCAATCAGCGCCGGCCGCAGCCCACGTGCAATCTATATGCGACACGATGGAGCTGCCCCACTTAGAAACCAGATGGGACTACCGCACGAGACGTGAATCCTGCCTTGTCAACTTATATCCCCATCCAGCTGCGTTGAGCCGAGTAAGTTTATAGTATTTTTTACATTTGAAACGAGCTAATTTTCAATAAAGTTTACCAAAACTTTCGTTTAAGTAGAGAGCCAGGAAGTTACTTAAAACTTATCCGGAATATACTTGAGTTATGGAGATAAATTTAAAAACAGTCAACACAGACGCGCGCGGACAAAACCGCAATTTTCTTAATTAAACATTTCATTCATAGGAAATTGTGATCATTAATTGGAATAGAAATAATGTGCAGTTTTATTATTAAGTTTAACTAATGGGTTAAATCTAAAAATAGAACATTGGTTCTCAATTATGTTAAGAATAGAAAACAATAAACTGATAGATCACAGATATTGCATATGTTTTTAAATTAACAGTATTGGAAATATGTATTTTATTTATCACTTACTTATAAGTTACATTTTACGTGTTGTACCTTTATTTTAGGCTTACGTGGACTTAGTGAGGGCGTGGGGATGGAAATCATTTACTATAGTATACGAAAATAGCGACGGTTTGGTCCGTCTCCAGGAGTTACTCAAAGCACATGGTCCTTCTGAACTACCCGTAGCAGTAAGGCAACTACCTGATTCTCATGATTACAGGTCCGTAAAATTATGCTTCAAAATATTTTTTGTCATCTGTTAATCTAATTTTTAAAAATCAAAATCAATGAGCATTCAGACATGAGATATCAATATGCTTATAGGTTTCCACTGAAAACTGAACTGAATGAATGAACTAATGATCGAAAACAATATCTTGGTATTTATCAGCAAATTTGCACCATCAACAAAATGTTTCATAACTACTGTTTATTTAATTTCATTTTTATGTATTTTCTCGAGAAGAGTTTTATTAACTTAAGGAAATTTTTCTGCAGGCCTCTTTTGAAGCAAATCAAAAATTCAGCAGAGTCTCACATAGTTCTCGATTGTGCTACCGAAAGGATAAGGGACGTGCTCCAACAAGCACAACAAATCGGCATGATGTCCGACTACCATAGCTACCTCATTACTTCACTGGTACGCGCAAATCATTCTTAAACGTAACTAGATAACCCATTTTACCCGACTGCGTCAGAAGCAGGGTAATATTTTTCAAGCGTATGTATGTATGTCTATTTCTTTGCACGCGCTACAGCCCAAACGGCTTGACGGATTTTGCCGTATGACATATCATTAGAATCGTCTAAGTATGCATAATGACATAGGCTATATAATTTAAAAATGGTGCCTGGAAATAGAGGTAAATGGGGGGCGGGAGACGAATTTTTAATTATTACCACAATATGGGTATCAAACGAAAGTTAGTAAATAGACCAATCTAAAAATATTTATGTTGTAATACTTTTCCTTGACTATTTTGAAAAAAAAAACTAATATACTATCACGACCGAGTCATCCGAGTTTATCTGTAACCAACTTAATATACCTAAAACAGGGGTTTTGTATGAAAACGTTTACAGTTGCGTTGAAATTCCTAAGGATGAAAGTCGTGCGTAAATCAGCCGGCAACTACACCCTGATACCGAACGTAAGAACTGCATCACGTTAAATAGATGTGGTGGCAGTACCTTCCGTCAAACCTTCCATGACCCGCGTGGCGGAGCGGTCACCATACCGATATAACACGCAGTGGGTCCCGAGTTCGTTCCCCAGCCAGACAGGCATCTGAATGATGAGTTAAGATTTCTGTTCTGGGTCTGGGTGTTTGTGTATTCGTCTTTGTGTGTCCTTGGCACCCACAACACAGGAGAAAATTCTAATGTGTGGTTATGAGTGAAGAAAGCGTCTTTTAAACCATTTTATCGACCTACTTTATAGAAAGAAACGTTCAAAACTAATTCGTCTCATTCAGGACCTTCATAGCGTCGATTTAGAGGAATTCAAGTACGGCGGAACTAATATAACTGCTTTGAGGTTGCTCGATCCTGAACGGGCGGAGGTACAACGAGTCGTACGTGATTGGGTCTACGACGAGGCCAGGAAGGGTCGGAAACTGCAAGTGGGGCACAGCTCCTCCAAGGTAGCAAATATCATATCATTTGTATTTTTCTGGCACACTTCACATAATATCCCAGTCGAGCAATGATTGATGCGTAACCTATTTTTCTTGCAGGAAAACATGACTTTCATAAAGGTGAGTAGTGGCCTAATTTGAATATTATGTGAAGGTATTTTTAATAAACCCGAGCGCTTCTTATACCTGGATTTCATACTGATTGAAGAATTTTCACGATGTTGATGGCATGAATGGGAAGTAGTCACTGCTCATATATACTCACGTCTATAACCAACTTCATACACAACAATTCTATCTGAACTCAGACAAACTCTATGTAGGGTTCACTTTAATATGAGGCGACCATCTTAGTCCTCGGGAGTGGCAACGCATCTGTAGTCGACTTCATGTAGAACCCCTATATGATCTATATGAGGTTGCTTACAAATGTCCATGGGCGGCAGTAACCACTTACCATCAGGTGGGCTGCTTGCTCGTTT
>DWNE01010174.1:0-10477 GCA_018249875.1 Cecropterus toxeus
TGAAGTTGCTTACAAATGTCCATGGGCGGCAGTAACCACTTACCATCAGGTGGGCTGCTTGCTCGTTTGCTACTTTAAATTTAAATAAAAAAAGAAGATACCCTTACCACATCCTCTACACTAAAATACAGCAAAGTTTAACTTGGTAATAGGTGTGGTGGTGTTATATTTAGAGTCGGACTACGAATCATTCTTTCTTCGAACGCCTTCTTCATTTTACCTTCAGTTTTATAACAGCACGTTTAAAATATTCAACAGAAGGCATGGTATGCAAATTCTGTTAATTTAAATTTTAAAGATAACTTTGATAACTGATTTACTTGACGCATCTCCTTTTACACGTGTTGCCTTTCAATGCACTTACTTTTTACGATATATTTTATAGCTTTGTCAAATACGACATTTTACAAGGCAACGTAGTATTTTACAACTAAATTGCATAGTAACGTTCGTTTTAAAGTCATTTCAATAACACCGATGGATGGACCCAGAGGTCGAATCAATGTAATCAGGAAGAATCGCGGTGTCACAAATTGTTCTAGGAAGCAGTTAATGTCGCGCGTGTGAGACTAGTCACGTCTATACCTGAAGTAATTCTATGGTATTAGTTTTCAAAATAGTATACACGCGGCCTATATAGTTAGTATGGTCCATAGTCCATACGGCCCATTCAACTTGGAGTTAGATATAGGCTTGGGCGGACAGCGTGCACTTCATGTCTGATAAAATCTTAAAACACAAATTCTTAGGTTGTCTACAAGAAATCGCTGTTTAGCGATAAGACAGTCCTTTTTATTTTAAATTTGTGTTATTTTTCTCATTTTTGGGTAGATTATACTATATAATTATTTCTTAGTATTAGTAAATAATCAGTGCCCTTAGTGTGATTATCACCGTTAACGTTTTCAAATAGTCAGTATCCTAAGTAGGAATTTATTAGATACATAATATCCTCTAAAGTCTAAATGATGACTGATGATGTTTTCGCCCATACATTACACGTTAATTTTACGATAGCGTCAACGGTGATCATTTAGGAAATTTTATAAACTCGTACTAAGGTTAGGTCTTATTCTATAAGTCTATATTACATTAATGCGTAGATATAAGTGTAAGAATTTCTGTTATTACTGTAGAAGGGGCCACCTCGATATAAGAACCACTGGTGTAATAAAATACATGCAATTGAGTTCACGATTTTCTCTTTATTTTTGTACACTTGAACGTGCAATTATAAGTACATTTATACACAAGTGAATTATCATAAAACTCATTTAATAGAACCACTTCGTATGCACTTGTATTTAAATGTTCATTAAAGTCTTGGAAGTAGCACTGTATTTCATTGTTAGTTTCAATGTACACGCGTGGTTTCATAGATCATAAAAGTTCTGATAAACAGCGTAGAGAGATAATAAGTTATTATTAATTTATTTTTCTACAGTAACATGTTTTGGCAGATTTTTTGCCGTTGAAAACATTTCCATTAACTGATATTAAGTTTTTTATCTGATTAAAGTAGCAAATGAGCATGAGTACATCTGATGGTAAGTGGTTACTTGTGGCATGGACATTTGGAAGCAACTTCATATAAAAAAGGGGTTCTATCTGAAGTCGATCACAGATGCTAACCCCGAGTTCTGAGATGGTAGCCTCATAATATATTAGTGCTATTAATTCAGTCGTTAATAGTGTATAGGGGCGTTTGAAAAATAAATGATATCTACGAGTTGATGTTTAACTCCTTCCAACAGTCCTTCGGACCAGTATAACGGAGTTCGCTTTAGGTATCTTTCAGTTCGGAGATACCTTTTCTAGAATGAAAATAAAGAAAACAGTTACATCATATATTCACGAAAATATATATTCTCTAGAACTCTTGTCTATGTTCACAACTATATTTGAACAATTGTTTATGATTTTGAATATCTTTATGGTCAGAAACAAGGCGAAACATACCATAGCCAATTAGTTTTAAGCATGATCTAATTATATGACAGGCTGATGCAACGCTGTTTCCATGTTGAGTTCGGGGAATGAAAAGAAACACGAGCCGTGCAAGGCGCAGTGTAATTACGCTCTGCATTACCTCATATGTGTCAATGTGCAGAGATATCGACGGGTCGGAATAAGAAAGTAGCTACATATTTTATGACATAGTATTTACATATAACAGGTATGGCAAAAAAAATTGATGATGAGTTGATGAAGTAAGTAAGGAAATTTTGGAAATAGTATAGTCGTTATTGGTGTATTATTGTCGTGTTGTAGAAGGTTATTTTTTGGTTTTTACTTAAATACTACTGAGGGTCTTTAATAGCAACACTGAATTACGAATTCTTTTCAACGTTCTTTTGTTCGAATTTCAATCTACCGACGTTACGTTATAACGACACCGGTATATGGACAACGGTTATAGTGATTGTGGTTATATCGAAGGATCGGTTAAAACGACCAAATAGAAAGGTCCTGGCTGTATCTATAATGGAATATATATATTTTATTGTATGCTTTACACTTTTTGCCACGTCGTCTGTAGTTTATCTTGTGTTGAACAAAAATCTTACTAAACACGACTTCTTTTGACTCCACATGACCCTTCGTAAACTCAATATAATGAATATTGAGTTTATGAAGGAAAAATCAAAAAATGTATAATGATTTATAATGACTATCCGTTGTAGCGTCCTAATATAACGGTCAGGCAACACATCGTTACAGCAGGTTTTGACAGCTATTAAAATAACAATAACTAATATTGAAACCATTCTATAAAATTATATGTTTGAATAAAAAAGCGCTGAAAATAAAATGTAAGTCACATTTGGTTTAAATGATTACGTACTTACATAATCAAAAAAGTTAGCAATTAAAACATTGCGACGTATTTGTCACAATTAAAATACTTGTTATTTTTACAATTAGTTGAAAAATCCACCCAGACCGCCGACCCGTGAGAGCCTTTTAAGAACTTCCTGTTTTTGAACGGGTCCACAAGCTATTTATTTGCAACGATATCAGCGGCTTAATCGCGATGCCCTGATTGGAAAATTCTGTAGCATTGTTTATTGTTTCAGATTTATAAATAAGTTAACGAACATTAGTGGTATTTTATATGATAATGTTCCATACTTTTTAATATAAATATTTGGTATTTATTTCAATACCTAAAAGCAATTTATTTTAATTTGATTTGTGTAAATAACTTAATTTATGTATTTTGTTTAACTAACTGACAACTTTCGTGTCTGGTAACATTTAAATAATGAAGCAATTATTGAGTCTACCTGTTTTTGGTGTTCATTGATTGATTGATATAATAATTATGTATTGAAGTCAAGCACACAATAATGTAAATATATGAAAATCTTGTAATGTAAGTACACACGTCCTTGAAGGAGAAAAAGAAATAACACTACTTCTTTCTATTCTAGGTTTCTGAAGAACACAAGAACATCACATAATGGTTTCTTAGACTAATCGTATAGTATACAGTAGTAGACAGATAAAAGTCATCCGATCATCCATCTATCAACCTGATGTAGTCCACAACTAGACATAGGCTTTCAATAATAGAGGGTTTTGCCAATAGTCATTCAAGACCGAGACCGAGACTCATTATATATAATTTAGAGAGATACTTTAATTTAGTTCTATTATATATCTTCTATAGAATGTATATGATTGTATTCTAGGATAAAACTCGTCATTTTTATATCATGACGTT
Organism: Cecropterus toxeus; assembly: GCA_018249875.1. Classification (NCBI taxonomy): domain Eukaryota; kingdom Metazoa; phylum Arthropoda; class Insecta; order Lepidoptera; family Hesperiidae; genus Cecropterus; species Cecropterus toxeus. The sequence continues at coordinate 3,728 of DWNE01010174.1, forward strand.
GACTTTGTACGTACTTTAACTTCTTCATTATCATATAGAATCTCTTACAGTACATTGCTCTCGAAGCCTTCGCGGTAACAAATTTCTCGGAAATCGCTGCTGTGTTTTGAGCGAAATGTGCACTAACTGTCTAATTATAATTATCGCGATGACTTATTTCATCTCAATCTCGCTAAGAATACTAACTATATTTTAAAATAATGTATATGTTTTACAAATAAATGTAACAATGTAATTTTAGCAGTAAAAAAAAAAGTCAAAATCGGTCCACTCTATGTACAACTTTCGATGTATCAAACATTTAAAAAAATACAGATGAATTGAGTAGGAGGTACCTTTTTGCAAGTCGGTTAAAAAGTGGTTTGGATGTTAATAATTTTCTCATAATTGTTCTTTTTCATTCTCATTATTGGGTAAGATAACTAAATAACTTTGTTGTTAATGAAGGAAACACTACTATTGTGACGATATTTTGCGTTGAGACGTATATTTATGCATGCAGTTTTGTAAGATACAAGTAGGAAATGAGCAGTTCATATGATGGTATGAGAGTGTGCTAGAAAAGTTGAATTGATAGACTGCTTCTAAACAACCAAGAATAATAATGAATAATGATTCATATTATGCTATTTATGTCTACACAAGAATACAATAATAATCAGGCCGAGATATACATATCGAGATACATCTCGGTCTGATTATAATTGTTTTGACACTTAGTTTATCTGTCACATCACAATGAGTTACTTATTATCTGTGATGGCATGAAGTCTCGATCTCGGTCTTGAGTCACTCTCGACATCCTCTCGGCAAAATATAATTGTATACTTGTGTAACTTCATACATAACTAACGTGCGTTCAATCCTACTCTACATAATTTCCAGTAAAATAATATTTATATTGCAGCTCAACTTATTTCTCTACTCACCAGAAACCAAGGTCATCCATATCTGCGCGCCGAGGTGGGTGGCCACTGCGCCCACGTACAGCGCTCTCCAGCCGCGCACGTTGCCGCTGGAGCCGGGCCGCGTGAGCCACGCTGCTATCACCAGCACCGCCAGCAGTACGTGGAAAGGCTGCGACGTTCTTGTCGCGATTCTGTAAAAGATCAGAGACGATTGTAAATATACATTGTAAAGATTACAGAAATTGTAAAGATACCGAAGATTTTTTTTGAAAATAATAGAATATTCATTCCGAACCTACTGAAATTCCGAACCTACTGAACAGTGGAGATGGTAAATATATTTTACATTGGTACATTATATTACAATGTTTTGATTAAAATTGTATTATCCTTACTAATATTATAAAGCAGTAGAGTTTTTTTTTTGGTTGAACGCCCTAATCTCAGAAACTATTGGTTCGAATTGAAAAATTATTTCCGTGTTGAATAGTAAATTTAACGTAGAAGGCTTAAGGCAATACAACATCACGCTATGTTCGTTTTTTTTAATAGATTGTTCTAATAATCGCGGTGTTATAATAAACGCAACGCGATTGTTATAATAAACGCAATCAATTAAACATTGTTTAATAGATTGATCTAATAAACGCGGGTGAAACTGCGTAGCACAGCTAGTTATGTATAAAAGTTAAGGATCCGGGAGGTATTCGATATCCCAGACAATTCCCCGGGTAAAGAGGGCCTCGAGGCCCGAACATCCCTGAGCAACCGCATTTAGGGGTCCATAGAGGGCGCTAGTGTAACTCAGAAGGGTGGTTGGTATTGAACTAGAGTTAACGCGAGATGTCGTTGTACCATTTTCTGAATCACGCTAACGATATAACCGTGTAGCTTGTATAAGTAGTAAGAGGAACGGGATGGAAGTTCGCAACGCATCTGTGATTACTTCACATATCTTATTTTTGATGTGCATAAGGCTTTACAACCCTTATGCTTGATATATAATATATAATTTAGACGTAGAGTTAGAAGATAACTATGTTTACTTGTGGTTTGGTTCCGTAAGTGTAATTAACGATGTGTAACCATTTTCTATTGAGGTATATAATATATAATTAGCAATTATCGTAATAATAATATAATATATTATAAATGGGTAATATGTGTCTATATAATATCAGTTGTAAGATTGTAAGCTATAATGTTAACTAAAACCCAAGCCTTTCCGCTCTTTACTTCGCTTTTGATAAAAAAATGTTTCGTTTGGGGTAATTAAGGCTGTCGGTAATGATAATAATATAACATAAGAAGTTTAATTGATTGCATAAATCGATACTTAATTATACTGATCCATTAAAAATATTTGTTTGGTTTACAAATATTAAAAAAGCAGCGTTAAAGAAATAGCAACAAATAAAAAATAACGGCTAGTTACAATAACTACAAAAAACAAAATGTAACAATTATTAAGTTTTCCATTGTTACTGCTATTTTTAATAATTTTACAAAATTATTCTTCAAGCCATCAGCAATTCTGAACTACTTAGTAATACTTGTGAATGATTCGTTAATCGATCGTTTGGTCTTATTGATATTCGGGCTTTCTACGTGGAATCGGCGTTGTTTGAATTTGCGCTACGTGAATCGTATGTAGTAAGAAAATTACTGGTACGGAGAAGTCATACTGATGCTCACGTTTCGTAGTAACTTTGGCTATTACTATTTCTTGTGAAAGTGGTTTTGTGGAAATGTTGCAGGTTTGCGCGTGACTTAAGTTTAAATTGTAGGTTTAGGACATGAGTGCCCTTAATATTAGTTTAAAGTAAGTATATCGACTTTTAAATATTTTTAGGTTTCACTTTATTACAACGGTAAAACAGTTGTCCTATAAAAATAAATAAGGAATTAAATAAATAACACATACAATAATCGAATAAAGGTAGCACCGTAGCCAAGCTCGTAGATGCCTACGCAAATGAACTTTACTTTGAATAATAGTAGAATTCTTTAATATAATATGAATGATGTTAGGGGCATGAGTAAAAATAATCTTCATGTGCAAATTGCAAATAGGGAATGGTACACAGAAGGATACGCGCGCAAATATTGAAGGGGTCATAGAAGCAAAAAGAGGCGCGCTAATAAGGAAAGGGTCGCACGAACAAAAAGATTTACTTGTAAATAAGGAACTTGGGACTAGAGAAACGACGCTAGTTTGCTAATTAGCTATAATTAGAAACAATCTACTGCCGCACCAAGCGAAGCTTTTCTGAAAATTTATAACGTAAATAACCATTCCGTTAAAGCAACTGTCTGGTAACTAATTACTAGTAATATTTAAGGTAAATAGAAATCTCCAAGATTTAGCGAAGCGTGACTATGTTTGTTGACAACCAAGACAGTGAATGATAAAAGCGGGATAGGTAAGAATATTAGGCAGAGACGAAGCACTGAGTCTAACTACAAACGTCAATTCACATGTCACTAATTTATTACAGATAAACTTTAGTATATAGGTATATGTATAAAATGTTTCAAATTCTGTAGGTTGTCGACCTCTGGATTTTTTTATAAATATGAAGTAGCAACGAGCAAGCAGGCCACCTGATTGTAAGTGTTTACTGCCGCCCATGGACATTTGTAAGCAACTTCATATACAACAGGGGTTCTATCTGAAGTCTATCACAGATGCGTTGCTACTCCCGAGGACTGAGATGGTCGCCTCATATAAAAGTGAGCCGGCAACCACACGAAACCCTTCCACCGAAGCGCAAGAACTGATTCACGCTAGAAATAGGTGTGGCGGTGGTACTTCCCCGGTCGAACTATATTGGTTCTACTATCTGACATTTTGGATATTTGAATCAAGCGGTTTAATGTAGATGGTTAGTGAATAGCGGTAGTAATGATTCAGATATTTGAAACGATACTTGTATAAGTTATAAGAACGGAACTAGTGTGAAAACCAGGTGTAACATAGGTTTTATCCAGTAATTGTCATTAATTACCCATGACAAATAGATAAGCCCCATGGTCAATAAACATTTTGTTGTTTGTTAGATATCATTGTACATATCATTATTGATACAAATAGTACTTAATTTATCACGGCTCGTTAATATTAGATAGTATCAGTATTGTTGAAACTATGTGACGTCACGTGGTGTTTGTCACGCTGACTCGCGGGTTATAAGTGAAAGCAAAGATTAAGGGCGATTCCTTTTGTATTTTGTTTATTAATAACTATACGAAGATAGGTACCGATTGAAGCAACAAATGACATATGGTTTTTTTTTATCGAAATTGAGCAATGTTTTTACATTTTGGCGTCGAGTACGAACGTTCTTAATTCGTATGTCTCTCTCGTAGGACCACACAAATGTATTGAATTTTTATGGAAACCGTATCCGATAACGGTATTTAAAGATTTTGACATTCCCCCAAATTCTGCAGTCACGTAACGATATTTAACTACGTGACTAATTCCTCTGTCAGTAAACGTGTCGGTCCCGCGTGACGTCACGTGGTTCGCTGCGCTGTCACATGGCTGTTACGTTCGCACGCGTGACGTATGGCAAGATATATTTAAGTGCGATGGATTTATGGATCTACACGTATTTTAGTAGATTTTCCGTGTAGTTAATAATGCGTAATAATGTAATTTTTATGTCTAAATAGACATATTTTTAGCTTAACATGTCTTTAATTAGGTTTTATTATTATAACGACTTGATAAAATATTATTTTGTAACCAGAGACAACTACACGTTAAATACGCGTTAAGAATAAAAATATACAATATGAAATGTCTATAATTTTTTTTAATACCATATATGTTCAACGTTCACATACTATTATGAAAATTACTTACCTATGACAGTTATTTACTCTTGTTATATAAAAAAATCATTATCTTGGACAACTTAACCCTGACAAACAATATTATTTACAATGATGTATACCTATCTGTGAAAACTTTTAATTGGCTTTTTTTTTGTATAATGTTATGTTCAATATGTTAACTAGCTGTAAGTTTTCCTAACAAATAAATAAATAAATAAAATAAATAATCTCGGAGATTTTTGTTTTTGTCACTTTTTCGTCATAATTGGTTTTTATCTACTAATATATTGTTGGATATTAGCTTATCGTGATCAAAATTTTGTAATAATGTAATGTGGTTATACCGTTACAATATGGCACTATAACGCATTTGCTTAAGTTCAAAAGTTAATGTTGAAACATATGATAACGAATTGCATACATTGTACGTATTGATTATGTCGATAACATACCTACATACATATTAGAAAATTTCCGTCGCGTGGGTTTGAACATTGTCTACACATATTGAAACCCACACGACGAAAATTTTCTAGTTAGTTAGCTGATTTCTTCTATGATTATTCTGCTATTGCTTTGCCACTCTTCCACTACCTATTCTGTGTGAGTAATTATTGTTACGGAAATTCAAATGATTTCTCGGAAAACTTTTAATGTAGTCTACTTAAACATACACTATAAATGATGTTGTAATCACCAAAAGATGTCCATAAGCTGTACTTTTGCTACAAAATACACCATAATGTACAATCTAAGACAGATATTTTTATAAAACCAACGACTGTTGAGCCTTAAAGACTAAATTGTGGTCTAAGACTGAACTTAATCTGCTTTACCACACCCTTCGACCTAGATTACGACAGCGCTTAAGACTGCTGTCATAAAAAAGGTGTGTTGTCGCCACCACACTCAAACCACGAAGAGTTCCTTACATTAGACAGATTGCACGGTGAAAATAATAAAGGAACTAATGCGAAATCTTCATTTCGTATACAAAACTAAGTTCGCATATCAGGAAGCTTTTTAAAGCGCGCGGTTGATACGGTATGTAACATGTAATTGGTATGTAATTGACGCTTTTATCTTGCTACACTATAGTAATTAACTAAAGGTAATTTCAAGTATTTAACTCAATTTGCGGAAACTTCAAGTTTTCATTTCAGCTATTGCTAGTACATGCGCGTCGATTCAACTTATCGCGCCGATTACGTATCGTGTTATCGATAGGAATTAAATTGCCTTGCCGACGTGCCTGGGCACACGTGGCGCCTAGATCTAGCCTCGTTCTAGCGCTGTGACGGCACAGTTGCATTTGATCTGGAGGTCATCTCACGAATCGTGCTTCAGATTCCATTCGATTGAAATGTTTTTGGACTTTAGAGTTTCATGTAGAGTAAAAAAGCGAAATCCGCGGCACCATGGCTGTTTTGTATGATGTTGCTTCATGTAATTAAATTTTGGGATAGCTGCTATGTCCAGAAACACGTATTATTTATCACAATCATTGCTATTTAGTATTTTTGAGTGGCACCAGATACAGCGTATAAAAAGTTTTTATTTTGAAGTTGTCTAAAATGAATTTAAAATGCTTTAGAAGATAAAGTAAAGATACACGACCTACAAATTAATTCAAAATAGTTTCAAGGATTACCTACTTAGTCTAAAAATTGTTATCTACTGGGTCGTGTAGGCGTTAGTGTCTGAATTAGTTTTTCTTATGCTATTCTTATGCTTCTAAACCTCTCATAATACACGCCTATAGCATTGTATGAATATACACTTTGATCTTTAGTCATAAGATTAATGTGTTTCAAATGTTATGGTTGGTAACGATTTAATTAATGCAGTTATGATTAGAAAGAACAATGGCGTATGATGAAATGCCGATACTGAAGCTGTGGTGAAAATTTCAACAAACTTTTACCATTTTGCAGTATCGTTCTGTAATAATAATTTTATAATTTATAATACAATATAATCATTTAATAAATTATAAAAA